>JANHGB010064297.1:0-40055 GCA_026283785.1 Coracopsis vasa | reverse complement strand
TATATCCCCAGGGATTTTAATCCATGTTTTCTTATCCTTAAAAAAAAAAATCCCTTCTCATATTAAAGCTGATTTCAGCAACAAGTTTTCTAGCCACATGTAACAAAATACGAGTTTTCTGTGGCAAGTTCATACAAAGCTGGTAGCAAGACTATAGCGAGTTACAATCTTTTCTATTCAAATGTGTCAAATGTGTACCTCCACATAGAGACAGTCATCTTAATGCATGTCCTGAAAGAAACATATTTTCTTTATTCTGTCTTCTGGCAGGGCAAAATTGTCACCTAGCACAAATCAGTGTCTATCTGATTGATTTCATAGATTCTAATAATGCAATGCTGATTATTAGAACAGACCTAATAATTTTATGATGATTGTTTCTGTTAGACAAATTAATAATAGAAATGCTCCAAGAAATTAAGTACTCAGCTGCCAGTGGGGAGTGTAGGTGCCTGGGGCTGAATTGAGATGAGCTTGTACAATTCCATATTCCTTCTGGAAGAAAGATCCTGCTTTTTGTGTGCAACAATGCCTGTGGCATAAGAGCCAGAATACTGCTATCTGATTTATTTACTGTATGATTCATTGATTAATCATTTCTTTTCATTCAGTGACACAAAATACTATACAGAAATATTTAATACATAAACACCTCCTCCTTCGTATGATTGTATTTGTATGTCAGAACTGTGAGAAATTAGGCAGACAATAATAACAGAACAAATTTGTTCTGCAAATTTTGCTTTCACAATTGATTGTCTTAGTGTTTGACCTTGTGAAGGAAGTTATAATTGATACTTAGAAACCATTATTGTACTTTCCTATTTTATACATATATTACATTTTATGAAATCCTGGCCCTCTCAGATTTCATGGCAAAGTCCTTGATTTCTAGAAGACCAAAATTTTATTCATATTAAGCCATTACCTGATAAGTTGAAACCTTTGTTATAAATGGCATTAGGTTTATATAAAAACTGTGTTAAGAATATCGCTGTGGCCATCTAGCTTCAAATGGATGAGCCTTCATCTTTTTCTCTTGAATGTTCTATTTGTTCTTACACTGTAAAACCTACTAGAAAAAACATCAGATTAATATATAATGTGATTAAATGCAAGTGACTTCTCCAAGTTTACGTCAGCAAGATGTTACGCCTGAATTTTGGGGGCGTGTCAAAACACATACCCAAGGAAACGGTAATTTATCACATTAATGGACAAGTAGCAAAAGATTTATGGAAGCCTTCCCAGCAGCTCTGATAGATGGGATAAGGCTTCTATAACTGTTCAAATTTTGGTTTTGTCACATATGTCTCATAGGTGCTTGCTTTGATTACGGTCATAACATAGGTTGAGATTAATTCCTTACCTTTGCTTACTAAGTATGCATAGAATCATCATTTTCTGTTTCAATTGGTACTTTAATGTTGGAAATAATACAGGTATCACCTTCACTACAGAGTTTGAGCCAGGCTTATGTTGTCCTCATTGCTATTTTAATCCACATCAGCCAACCTGAATAGACACATTCCTAGTGACAGACAAGGTGATCTGTCAGTCTAGAAAGTACAGGGATGGTGTAGGGACTGCACAAGAATTTTATGAAGCTATTTCTTCACCTTAACTGGAAATGCAGTTGCATTCCAGTGGCCTGTATGCACTGCTGTTTCAGCTGAAATATGCTTCAGTGCATTCCACAATTATTCCGGCACCTGCACAATGCAGTACAACTAATACAAGGGGAATTTGGATTTAGCCACAAATATATTAATTGTAGTGGTAAACTTTTTTCACAGATCAATATTTTTTCAGTAGTTCCTCCATACTAATCTGAATGCAATGCAACAGAAGCCTGTAAATCTCACTTATTCATTAATTCTGTCATCAAGGGTTCCACACATAGCTCCATTTTCATTACTGTTACTGTATTTGATGTCTCAGTGGATATTGAATAGACTCTTGTGAGTATTCTGATACACTCTACTGAATTGCTTGACTTTTCACCCATGTTTCTTAAGAGACTACAGTCTGACACAATTCAATATCTATTACCTGTAGGCCAGCGTGAGCACCTGCGAAAGACATTTCTCCATTGAGCTTTGACTTAGAGGAGCCTGTAAATTTTAGGAAAATTGCATTGCAAGCAGGACATCTGGAAGGATATAGCACAGCTGTTCAAGTACTGGCCACCCCAATGCATTACAGTAAAGTCCACCCCATTATTGAATTTATCCACTACTGTGAAAAATATGCCACTCAGTGGAAAAAAAAAATAAAATTGGGGTGATTATAGTAGGCAGAAACAAAATAAAGTCATAAAGAAAGCTTGAGAGAGAGAAAACTCACAAAAAAAGAATGAGAGTAATAATTAGAAAAAAGGAATATAGGACAATGGAGAAAAGAAATACAAGAACAAAGATATCAGCATCTATAAAAATAGTATGGCTTAAATAACATATACTCAAATACTCTCTCTCAAAATATTTAATATTAGTACTGCTTTGTAAGGCAGAAGGAAAGTTGAGAAATGCTTCAATTTTAAAAGCTGCTATGTTTTCCAGAATAATAGTAGCATAATAATAATGTAGCGAAAATAAACTAGCATAATAATATGGTAGTAACAGTAACTAGTAAAATGAAGAGTGAAATATAACATTCGTTCTTTCTTCTACAGTTTTCCACCTAGTTCTGTTGCAAAATATTCTGTAGCTGTTCTTCTCCTTCTTTTATAAGTATTAGTGATATGACAGATGAAAATTGTATGTCTGTTTTTCTACTTACTTTTTAAATACAGGATTTTATACCCCAGTTTGCCTTCCTGAACTGCTTGATGATAGGTTTTATGTACAGAAGCAACCAACACCTAGTCCAGATATGGAGAAGGCCAGGAAAAAATGTATCTTCTGAACATGAAGAAAGGTATTTATTGCAAGAACCTGCATGCATTGTACCCCCTGATGCAGAGCAGTTGCACCATGTTCTCAGATCTTGGAGGATTATCAGCTGAAAGGCTAAAATTAGTAGCCCTTGAATCTACATTTTAGAATATTTTCTTAGATCTTTTCCTAACCCAGAGAAAGATGTCAACTTTATTATTCAGACTTAAAGAGGTGAATAATTAAGACAGCATTATTAAACCCAAATCATCAGTTTAAATATTTCTCATGATCTTAATGAAGATGAATGTGAAAGGAAAAAATAATCAAACATCATAACTTTCTGACATCTATTTATAGCATATTCAAATCTAAACCAAATGTTTGATTTTTAACACTATTGGGTTTGGTAGAAGAAATTAAGTGCTGAGCTTTTTATTTTATTCTTCATTATTTTAATTTTTATTCATGTAAATTAAAGAGCTGTCAAATCCAAGAGACTCCTGGTACTCCTAGTGTGGGGTGACACTCCCTGCACCACCTCAATCTGAACAGTCTGGTGTCTGTTGCTGCCAATCCAGATCCAGAAATGCTGCAGCTCCTCAAAAGCTGAGTCTTCTCAGGAAGCCACCTCTGAGTGAATCAGAGCACCTACACTCTGGAAAAAAACCATAAACAAGTATGTGGCCTGTTTGGTACCAAAGATATCAAGGTATCATAATAACCAAGCCTAACAAGCCAGACACTAGAAGTTCATGGAATAGGTGGGCTGGTTTGGGCTTGGGGTTTTTTTGTTTTGTTTTTCTTTTCTTAACCCAAGCCAGACTCACTACTTGTCAGAGTGTAGGAGCTCACTAGCTCCCACAGGCAGCACCTCATCCCAAATTTAAAGGGCTGTCTATAAGGGATGAGTATCCTCCTTTCCCATTAAAGCTCCTTTTTAAGATGAAACAAGGAAGGCTAATTGGGCCAAAGACAGGCATTATGCTTTTGTGTGACCCAGGAGACACTAGTCCCCTGGGCTGCCCTATGCATTTAACATCAGAATGTCTTTTGACACTACATAGCTTATCATTAAAAGAGAGCAAGAGGGAGAGAGAATGCAAGGACTTCTCTCCCAGAGTAAGCCTTTCCAGCACCGCACTTGAAAGTCATATCCATACATTCTTCCTAAATCCTAAATGCGATATCTAAACCTTACATCTAATTTGATATTCCTCTATATCATGAGTATTTTGCTGTCGTAACATATGTTAAGAAAAAAGCACTTATAAAACATAACAGCCAAAATAGACATTGTTAACCTAATGGATTTGGCTCCTGCAGAGCGACATAGCACACATACAGCTACGTGGCACATACGCATTTTCCTAATAAAATTAGCTTGTCACACAAACCTCCTCATATTCTGTTCCCAGTTTCTGAAAGGAAGACTAGTTTTCTAAAAGCCCTTAATTTTACTGTGTACCTTGGACAAAATTTTAGCATAGCTGATGGCTCATGATCTTCCTAGCACACGAGATTTACTCATTAGCCAGCCAGGTCATTCATGACTTTCTTTTGATAGTTTTTGCAGCCAGTTGTATTCAGTCTCAACAGTTCAGAATAACTAATCTTTATTTATGATGTGTATCAATGAAAGAATTTGCTGCAATCCAGGAAAGCCAAGAACTTTTTCCTTTTCCTCAGTGCAGCATTCTGAAATATTTGCCAGTATTTATGGTGTAACTTTTAAAATGTTTTAAAATGTGTATTAGAGTCTGGAACACAGATTCTAATTGTACTTCTAGAATTACATCTAACATCAGAATCCCCCTTCCAGGGGGAAGTCTTACATTGTCAGTCAGGCATTATAAATGATTTCACCAATACGCTCTGAAGAGAACTGCTGTCATTGAAGAACTTTCCTGAGGAAAAAAAAAATATTTGAAATAAAAAGAAAGAATATAAAAGTTGTTTATTCTGTTCTTTGACCATGTTAAAGCAGATTGTTTAAAAAAGAAAAAAAAGGCAACAAAAATGCTGGTTAAATTCCATTTAGTTTATCAACTAAATGTAGGAGTTATTGATCCTAAGTTTCTTCAAAACGTCGTATATATTATAACTACATTGATATCCTAAAGGGGCCCGTTTGACAGAATCTCCGTCGCACACAAATGGTAGATATGCAGTGTTACCATAGAAATGGGAGAGCACACAGAGATATATAATCATGTGTGCAACTTGAATGAAGACACACATAACTATGCATGGGAAACCACCATGCAGAAATTTCTTCCTAGACTGATGATGGGATTGCTGTTCATGGTATCTGCAGTGTTTACAGCGACTGACTCCAAAGCAGAGTACAAAGGGGAAGCAAAAGAAAACATTCAGTGAGACTCCATACAGAAGATATACATGGAAAAGATAGGAAAATGAAGTATATGAAAATGCAGGAGATGACAAAAGTAGAATTAAAAAGAGACTAAAGAAATTTTGAGGGTGAAGTGAAAGAGAATACAAGCAAGAACTTAAGGAAGAATGGAGGTGAGAAACCTAACAGCAACAGAAAACAGAGAAAACAGACTCGGAAAAAGAAAAATGAGAGGCAGTGCAGGAAAGTGAACAGAAAGTGGAAAAGCAGAGATGAAAATAACAAGCAGAACATCCCTAGGAGAAAATGATGGGAAATGACCATTGGCTGACTTACTGAAGAAGCTACATATCCCATATTTTGAAGGTATAAAACCCAGATGTGTTTGAGCAGCATCTTACAGTGTTTTTTTCAGAGTTCACTGATACTAAAAATACAATAAGCAGAGTTTGCAAAATCTATTTTTTTCATTGTATTTCTGGAAAACGATAATCCGTGTTTTATATAATGATTACCCACATCCCTCAGTTCTATGAAGTTTGCTCATGGACGTTTTATCACTTAAAAACCAACCAACCAACCAAACAAACAAACAAAACCAAGGTTTGAGATTAAAACTCTAAAGCCATGTTCAGATACAAGATATCTGACCAGCTTTTCAGACATTTAAAGGATCCTAACAGGAACTGGCAGCAAGAAAAGCATTTCTGAAATTCTGCTGGCTTACTGTCATCTGTAAATAAAGGATACAGGCTCTCTGTTATTTTTGTTTCCTTTTGTCTTAAATTCAGGTCTAAAACTTACATGGACAGTCCTTAGTGAGGGTAAGCGCATAGTTTTTATATACCTGATACAATTTTTAATAAATATATAATAAAAAAAACATTTTTATATACATAAATAAATATGCATTTGGATTTTTTGTCATTAAAAATTAACATCTTTATAAAGTTTATCTTTATGTCACCTACTCTTACACTGGAAAACAATGTGATAACAAGAAGGGGGTTTAGCTTTTCTTTTAGGAGTTGTCTGTAGGTTTGGGGGGAAAAGAAAATGTTACAATTATTTTACTTCTTAGTTTGTTGAGATATTCTGGAGTTTTGTCAGATTGGGGATTTCTTCAGGCCTTTTCAGAACTTTCGTATCTCTTAAGTATGTGTCATGGTGAAATACAGTGTCAGAAAAGGATTTTTTCAAAGAATTAAAATAACTGAAATTGTAGGTTACATAAATTTACAAACATAAAATAAAAAAGTAGCAAAAACCAAATTAGAAATCAATTTACGCACTTAATCCAGACTATTTACATAGAAAAATACAAAATGTATGAAACCAAATAACCATAGCTGCCCAAATTAAAAAGAAAAAAAAAAAAAGCAAAAAGAAAAAAGCCCATTCATATTATTCCTGCAAGACATTATTTCTTCTCCATTATAACGATTTATTCTAGTTTTGACATTACACAGTGTGGAAATTAATTCCAGAATGAGACAATGAGAAATTTGGGATTAAAGTATATATACCTGAATGCCTGACAAATGATAAATTAGAAAGGGAACCTATCTGCTAACTTTTCCCATGTTACATTCAGGGACAAATCTCTGAAGGCACTTCCACTGTTGTCAAAGTTTCATTAAGATACAGAATCCTTCCCAGGGTTTTTCAGGTGCCAGTTTGATGGATGTGCACTACACAATGTGTTTCTGGGCACTGAAGTAGGTTGCAATACCTACTGTACAGCTGTCAGGTGTTTGTTAATTTGAGCACTTAAACAACAAAAACCATGTAAATACATGCTAAAAATCCAGAGTAAACAAAGGTATAAAGCCGTGCAGAAAAACAACACCCAGAGAAGTCCATAAGTCTGGAGAATTGATGTTTCTGTAAGGAGAAATTAATTTTCTGTTTCCACCATGCTCCTAAGACTTCCCATAACATTTTCAACAATGACTATTTAAAATTTTCATACAGTTTTCAGAAAATTGAATTCATTTGCAATCCAGTCTTAATACTCCTAAGCATGAATAGCCCATTGTTCCATTTTTATCTTGTTATGGTCTTGTTATGAAAACAAAAGTATATATAATATGTATTAAAACATTAAGCATGACAAGTTATTTTCCATATTGTCAAGTATGAAAATATATTGTCAGAAGAAAAATTAGACTCAAAATCCATAAATCTTTTTGCAATGTTAATTATCTTACTAGTAACAAAGTCTCTCCCAAAGAGAATATAGTGAAAATGAAGGTTTGGCCTTCTCTTGTACAACAAAATATGCAATAGCAACATTCCTTTTCTCCCATACGTATCACTTTAAAGTTTATAATTGAAAATACATTTGTTCATTTAAAGAACGTGGTTACATTATTAAAGGTTGAATGCAAAGCTTTATGGGAAGACAGTGCATCAGTAATATAGTTGTCATTGCAATTCCCTGTGAATAAAATTCAGTGCAATGCATAAATTAATTTGTAACTGTTGTAATCAACAGCATCCCAATGAAATCACAAATATACTGGGCAGAATTAACAACTTTGGAAGACATAGGAGTTATGTTAGTAGCCTTGTTATTCAATTAACATGTTGGTAGAAAAAAATTATGTGAATATTTAAGAAGCCCTTCAGTGATTTTAAGTTTTACTACAACTATCAACTTAAAACAATTGAATTCACTCAAAGTTTACACAGTTGAATAACAGGTTATTTTAGAGAATGCAATTTCCACTGAAAGTAACTTTAAACCTTTTAAACACTCATTGAATGTTTTGAAAATCTGCTTACAGAATATGCTTGTTATCTGTGCAAAGAAAATATGTCTATTAGTGCCACATAAACTATGTTTAATGCCTTGATCTACTACATGAAAGTGGTTAAAGCTTACATGCTGAAACATAAACACGTATATTTCAATTTTTGGGAAGGCAAACACAGATACTTTTGCTTACAGAAGAAACACTGATTTCCAAAGTATTAAGCTGAAATACTCTGGTGCAAATTCAGATTCTAAAGAAAATGGGAAACAGGCTTAAAGAGGCCTTCTCCTGCTTTAGGTGAATGTATCAAACAGTCCCTTCTGCAGTCCTGCAACAGAATTAGTATTGCAGCCAGTGAAATTCCCAACATCTATTTTTTCCTGTCTCATTACTCTTACGGTGTGAAAGCTGCTTTTAATTTTTCCACATAAATTCGTATATGCTGAGGTTATCTCTGTTTGTCCTTTGACAAGTGTTCTGTTAGCTGAGAAGAATTTCCCCCTGTTCCATGCTTGTCTGTTATACATTGAAACATCGCATTTATTTTGCTAGGTCCTTTCATTGCCTTTATAATAAAGGCTCCCACTTCCTCAATCATCCTGTTACACTTTCACTTAATCTTTCTTAACACAGGCAACAAGAATTGCACACGGTGCTGCAAGTGATATCTCTTCTGTCTCTGGTATTAAAGAGTAAAAACATTCTATTTACACTAGAAATAGCTCACTCATTACGACTTCCACAATGTCAATCCTATCAGGGGAAACAACCTTCCCTTGCTGTCAGTGACTATAATTCAGAGATAGGGATCTCTGATGAAGGTCTCAAGATGCTGGGCAAAACAATGCCAAAGACCTCAGGTTTTCTGGACAAACCCCTGAATCCTGTGCTGTTTTCTTCCTCTCTGCTTGCTTTCTGACTTCTGAAACTGTTGTAAGAAGCATTCATCTCATTCTTTTACATACAGGGATTTCTCCATATCACCCAGTACTTTGCTGATGGTGAAGCTTCCCTGAACTCTGAAAAGTCTGTATGCTAATTCTATAATTCAATTCATTCTATATGTCTCATATCGTGCTAATTCCTCTGATTACATGTGACTTCCTATCTGTTCTGCTCTTAAGAGATTCAAATTAAAATCAGTTTTCCAAAAGTTAGCTAAATATTTTTGCCTGATTTCCTTATTTCATATTTATTTCTATGCTCTGATGCCACTCCAAGCCTTCTTACTGTAGTATAAACCCAACAAATTTGATGGGACGTTAGTGTGCATTTTATTATCTTCTAGTCTAGAGTAATTTTGGCAACATCTGTTCATCTTGCAAGCTTTCTGATTTTACATGAAAGCAGATGACGTTATCCACAAGAACTCTGTTTATGAAGACTTTCACTGAAGAATTGTTGTTTCTCCAAATGCTTCTACTGTCTTGTGGACAGACACTTAAGAATTCTGACCTGAACGCATTGTGCTATGAAATTTATATGAAGTAATATAAAATGCTGTGAGCTAAATAACCCATATTTTCCTCCATTTTTATGAATATACATATACATCTGTACATATAAATACTTGGAATGCTTGACCCTTCAAATTTTGTTCAGAAGCTTTTAGATTTGGTATTTATTTACAGTGGTATCAGCTAAGGAAAACTTAGGTTTAGCAAGCTGAAATTATTTTATAAGGTTTATTTATATCTTGAGAGTTCAAAAAAGATATATTTTTAACTGCCTATGAGATTCATATTTGTATCATGATAGTTACTAAAACTCAAATTGAAAGTAAAACCTAAAGTTTACATAGCTCTTTTAGCTGTAAACCTAAAATATGCAGCTCTATCCACATTTAGTTATTCACTAAAAAATATTTATTGTGAAGAATCATATTTTCTCCCAAGAAACCAACATGCAACACTTGTATTTGCAATTGACCTTTGTAAGACAATAAAATGTTTCATGGAGTGAGGGTGGCAGGGTGGAAATCTCATTAGTCAGTGCAAAGTAGGCATTTTTTAGCCACTGGCTACCAAAAATCCTTCCTTCCAAGTATGCTGACCACTGGCTATAAATTGTGTTTGAGCTGACAGATGTCTTCCTGGTGTTGGAGGGAAAGGGACAGAGAATGCCCCAATTCCTCCAGTCTCCTTGTCGCCTGCTTGCTGGAACAACTTCGAAACTACAAACAAGGTGGGGGAAACTCTAGGATAAATAAAACTTTCCACTTCCTGAGCAAATACTGTAAGCATTATGAAATTTGATAAAGGCTATTTTACATGTATAAAATAAGTCTGCTTATAATCACAACCACCCCATATTCTTAACAGTGGTCTCATTTTAAGAGGAAATGTGATGCACGGTTATAGTTGTGGAAATCTCATGTAGAGAGCTGGGATCAGTCTTGTCTCAGGTGCCCAGGAGGGAGGGTAAAGTACACTTCAATTTTATTTATTTATTTTTTTCTTCTGTCTTAGTTTATGGGCATGGCAGGGTGAGGCCACATGAGGAATAGTGACTCTGGCCAAGGATTTACTTTCTCTAAGATCCTGTGTCCAGCAGTGAGCAGCAGATGCTACTTAAGGTGCCATCTGACTGTGGTGCTCAAGACTTGCAGATAGACTTACCCAACACGAATCTGTCTGGGCCACACTGCTTAGTCTCTCAGTCCTCAGCTTCAGGTACCATTAAGTACCTAAACCATAGATATTGCAGCACTCAGCCAGTATATACCTGAATCTTTTATTGCCTAGCTCTGGAATGTAAGTGTTGCGGGATATTTTGCCTTTAACAAGTATTCACACACAGAAACGATCTATGCTTCACGAAATGGTCCCTTCCTCATGAAAGAAAAAAGCTGCAGGGCAAAAAATGTTCTACTTTTTTGAGAACTTACAAAGTGTGATTTTCTGCAGGTGATAATGTTTTGGCACAGCTATAGCCACTGCACACCCTGCAGAAATACGTCCCTAGCCAAAGCTCATGCTTTTTACCGTGTGAATCAATCTCTGCTTTGTCTTCTTTGTCCTTTACTATAAATATATGCTTAAATGTGCTTTATCTATACCTCTAGTATTCCGCAACATTATGATCTTTGAAGAGCTTCATTAGATGGTAGAAAAAAGGGTGCCATATGCCCCATCATACTTCAAAGGAGACTTACATTTCCTTTGTAATTTTCCCTGAGAGAAGGATGGTTAACCACACAGGTATGAAAATTATGCCTATCTATTTTTTGTAATGGTTAGTCACCACAGAATTGTTTATAGGCTATATTGTGACTGGCCTTTCTTTTCTCTATTCCCATTTTGACATTAGTGCAAGCACAAAGGTTCTGATTTGTAAAACATCTGTGGCATTTGTCCATGCCTCTCCTACTGTTTATTTTACAGCCTTTTATACATTTACTATAAAATACTAAAATTTAATACAGTAAACCCTGCTTTGAAACACCATTCTTACAGCATTCTGAATAAATAATCTAAATCAAATGCAGCATTTTGCAGTTCAGTAAGAGACGAAAAGCAATAAAACTGATAAGAAAGGTAGGAACGCTAGGAACATTTTGTTCTATTACAGTCCATCATGGTGGCATTTTGCACGTTCATGTTGCTGAATTTTAAAGGAATGACATTTTTATCTGGGCAGTAAGGTTCAGTCAATTTAGGTCAGCAGGTTTTCTGCCTTCTTAAATGGGGACAAAAGTTTGAAGTTAAGCTCTGATTCAAGTATGTCAAACATAGCACACTGCAGATTGAGTCTGCTGCAGGGAATTAGAAGATCTAAACTGTGATAAAATGGGATCAATTTCACTCGTTATAAAGAAGAAAAGTTACTTTCTGAAACAAAAAGGAGCAACGGGAGAGGCAGAGATGAAATCACCCTGAGGATAATTTTCTTTCTGAAACTGAAACCATCATTGGAGTCTTTGATAAAGGCTAACAGCTATATGCAAAGGATAGTCCATGACAGTTTTCAGTTTCACAGACACTTTTTCTTCATGCTCTACAATGCTATGCATGGAAAACAGAGAAGAAAATATGAGATTAAAAATATTGTACAACTGCATATATCCTAGGAAAACTACTTGGAAAAACATGGTAAATTAGTCTGAAATTCTAGCATCCATTCTTTCTTCAGAATAAGAACATTTTAATAAGACATTAGCTAAGACTTGAAAGAATGCAACATGATGCTCCTTATGTTTTACTGTAGGTGACCCCTTCCCAAAGACTGATTCTTGGTGTCTATGAACTACAGTCAATTTGTTTAAAATATGTTACAAGTGATAACATAAGGAACCCTGCATTTGGGAGAGAATAAGAAGTGAATGCAATTGAAACATTAGATTATCTTTTAGGAAATGTTAGATTATTTTTAGAATATTTTCATGCAAAACAAGAAAGTCAGGAAATTGATGATAGAATGCTGAATGTTTTGTTTTGTTACTAGGTTTTACTTCAATTTTTATCTGAGGCCAAACCCCCTTTAAGTATATACTTATTCAGTTGCAGATTTAACATTGGAAACTAATAAATGAAACATTTACTGGAATAATATGTGTATTCTAGAAATGGAAATAGAAAACTAAAGAGACTCATTCTGTGTTTACACTTGCAGTTGATGACAATTGCACACATTTTCCACACATAAAGATTAAGGGAAAAAGATAATTTCTTTCACATATAAATGCATACATAAATTTGAAAATACATCAATAAATAAATAGATTTATAACCAAATATGTAAATATGCAGAAACTTCTTATTGTAAGGCTTGGACTTATTCTCACATGTCTGTGATATCTCTATCATAAAGTTTGCTTACAAACTATTGAGTGTTTGAGGGCAAACATACAGTAGCATTCATAGTGAATAGTGGATGTCTAGGTCCTTTTACATACATTTGTATATCCACAGATATACACAAATATGTATACAAATAGAGACACATTCTTCTACGGCATTCAACATCCTGTTAAAAACAAGGCTGGTTTAAGTACTAATTATCTCTATAATAGCTTCTTAACAGGCCTCATCGTACTATCTCAGGCGCACAACCTTACTTGCACTGTGATGAGAGAAACTGTCAGCCCCTGTCTGTACTTGAAAGGCTTGTCCTTGCCTCACTTTGCAAGGGTCTGCTGTAGACCATAAAAAACTGTTCCTGATGTTTTTCCTTTATTATTAGTCATAAAGCTATGGCATGTATCAGAGCAGAATGTTAAATATTAACACTAAAATGACTGATAATTATATAAACCTGGTCACAAATAAACTAGTAATAAATAAAATATAAATAAAAATACAATTAAATTGATAACAAAATAAAGATATTGATAATAGTATTCATAATAATTTAAAAAAACTGATCTGGAAAGGATTTCTTAAAGTATATTACACAGCTAGAAAAGAAAATCTAATGATGGTATAATAGAAAAGCATAATCTAACAAATTGAAAGCAAATAGTTGTTTGCAGAAAAAATATAGTGACTTCTTGCAATTAACTAATGAAGAACATGAAGAAATGTTGTAAAAATGCCTAAAATTAAAGCATGAATGTTCCATAGACAAGAGAAGCAACCATTAAAAGAATGTTAGTATATGAACGGCAGGAAGCTACAGTAGGTGTCTGCAGCAGTTGATGATTTTCAAAAGAACAAAGAGAATGTGAGGGGCTGTTATTAAGTCTTTCAAGAGAGCTGGACTTCAGCCACATAGTGCTTGGTCTGCAAATACTATGTTTAAAAATCAATCCTTTGCTTCACAGGAAGCCAATGTACTTTTGTCAAAATTAAAGCAACATGAACATCTGTCTTAGAGCCAGTTAACCATCTCACTGCTTGCACTTTTCTGGTGTTCTCTATACTTCCATAAGAGAAGGAGAGTAAAATTATAACCACCCACAACTCAAAGGTTAATAGATTTACTGCAGTATGTCTGTATGAACACACTTTAGGATCAGTGATAGAAAATTCACACAGCCATCAGTGCAAGATAGAACTTGAGGATACAGGGTCTCAAAGTGTAAACTGAAGCCTGAACAAAGTTAGAAGCAATCAAAATTACTGAGGATAAATGAGAAAAAAACATCATGGCATGTCATTTCACATCTTCAAAGTTACCTTTAAAAATCTCGCAGATACGCTTCCAGGAAGCATTAACTACAAGATGTTCGTGTTAGAATATAACTTGCAATCTCTGCCTTCAGTTAGATTTTCTTCCAAACACAGGTTTGAGAGTAAACATTTTGTTGTTCTTTTTTTTTCTAGACATAGAGACATTAATATTTTAAGGAAAAAAAAAAGGAAAAGAAAAATAAAAGAAAAAGAAAAAGAAAGAAAGAAAAAGAAAAAAAGAAAAAGGAAAAGAAAAAGGAAAAGAAAAAGAAAAAGAAAAAGGAAACAGCCTTCCTACTAGGAATATTTTTATTTTCAATACATATCTCTACAGAGTCATTATTATCCAAATACTTAATTGCCTATTGCGGCAACCATTGTTCAATGGATGACTCTTCTCTCTTTTCAGAGGAACTTGCATGTAGATGCAGATGCCTTGTGTAGTAGAGTATGATCAGGTTCAGCTCTGGCTTCTGCATTCTGCCCTGGAGATCACCTGCCCAAATATTTTCATTTGACTATCATTCCCTCCAATGGCATTGCTACTTCCTTCCCTGGGGCAGGATTTTGCGTTAACTATTTACAGAACTGTTTCGATGCCAAAAATCTGATTACGGTGTCATTTAAGAGACACATGCAAGTGAAATATTCCTACAGCAAAGCTGTCACACTTGGGACTGAAAGAGGATAGAAGGCAGCTCCCTGAACCTCACCCTGTTAACAGGTCTCAAAGCCCTGTAGCAAGCTGCAGATTAAATACCTCAGCCTCAGTGGAGCAGAACTATCATGAATATTATGTAACACACTGGGCATCCAAAGGGAAGAGATGAGATGCTTCCTCTCAAAACAATATCAAATTCTTATGCAGCACTTCCTGGCACAAACTCAAATTTGCAATAGGCTTCCCATAAATGGGAATGCTTAGCTCCCACTGCCTTGGCCTTTGTAAGCCACAAACACTTACACCCTGGAATCATATCTGTTAGGAGCCTTTCTATACAGTACTATGCGGCAGGTTTCATCTTGCATTAGAAAAAATAATACAAAAACAAAAAAAAACCCAACAAGCTGGAAAAGAAAAAGAAAAGCCCTAACACAGCAGAAATATAGCTACTGTCTGATTTGGCTGCCCCTTGAAGCTAAGAATAGCTAGATAAAAGAACTTTATGGACATGGAAGCTCAAGATTAATCTAATGATCATTTTCAATTTCATTTCCTGTTTGCTGCTATTAGGTAGTTGGATTCTTGTTCTTTTTGAGAACGTGAAGAGAATAATGTAACTGAATGTGGATTTTGGTAGTTTGCAAGACCCTTTCCTGTTACTGGAGGGACTGAATTGCAGACAGTGCACTGAAAACCACCAAGTTCCATTTCCTTCCATACACAGCTGGTAAAGAAACCTTTATAGTACACTGAGCATAGGTCAGCTTCTGCTCTCTCTTCTGTACGCCATCTCTTCTTGACTAATAAAGAAAGCCAATGAAATGAGGAAGGTGAAAATACAGATCCCTTGACTGCTTTAACACAATTGTGTTGTCTTATGGTAAGGTGCAGTATTTCCATTTCTTCCTTGGGTGGTAGGTAGCTCATTAATCATTTTAGATTAATTTTTGTAAGTTAAAATTTACTATTATATCACATCTTGTGGGAGAATATCAGAACTCTATAATTTTGTGCATTAAAGGTCAATAATAAATGATTTTAATTTTTTCTTTACACACAAATAAAAGGCACTATAATAAGTAGAGAACACTATAAAAGAGACTGAAAGGAATGTGATTATGACAACTTGTCATGGAATATTTAATAATGTAGCATTGATATAATTAAGGCTCAGAGATAGGGATACATCAAAATAACATATGCTAATTATTTCATTTGAGAGTTAAGAAATATTGCATATTGTATCTAGACCTATATTTGTGTCTTTATTTACATATTTATAGCATCCTAACTATATGAGGACAATGGCTATTTCCATTTTGCTCCTCACACAGCCTCCCTGCAGTGCTAATCAAATCCTGACATCTGACCCTAGCACTAAGAGTTTTAAGATAATTAAGCGCTTTAACCTAATGAACTTGCATTTTAATCCACTGTATTTGTTTAGGGAAAACCCAGGAGACTAGCAATGAGATATGAAGTTTTACACACGTTTACACTGAATGTTCAGATTAAGCCCAGCTCAGGAGCAAGGCACACCTGAAACTTCATCTTGCAGTCATAGCACAGCAAAAGGAAGGCAGAGTACATTACACAAGATTAGATTTTTCTTGCTGTAATAAAATGCACTAGTTGTTTCAATACGTTTCTTGCATATAGACCCCCAAACTAAGAACTCCACTACAACTGACTTTAATTGATGCTCTCAGCAGGCCAAATACTGAATGGAAATGGAAGGCATAAGAGTTTTATGACTATACTGTGCAGACAAAAAGTAAGGCATGCAGTTGAAACAGTAAAGGGAAGCTTGCAACTGCTGTTGCTGTCTCTTTGAATATCAATCCCAATGCCTGTTTCATCACCACTGCATTCCTTCACAAAAAACGACATTGCCAAAAGCAGAAGGCAGGCCTCTGGCATGCTCAAGTCCATGCTAGTGGGCAGAGTTATCAGGTAAAAGAGCTCCACAGGGAAATGTATGATTGCATATTTACAGTAAGCCTCACCACAAAAGGGCATATAAGCTGGCTATGTTTCCTCAGCTTCATAAAAGTTTTCTTTTCTCCAAGAGGAAAACCAGTTCTAGAAAAGAGATTACGTTGCCATCCATGCCTAGCTTTTTTCAGTTAGATTTTTTTTCCCTGCATCCCATATATATATAATTCATGTATTCTTTTGTTCCACTGAAGCAAATCAAGTATGTTGAAAAAGAAGATAAGAGACTATCTGCTTTCCTAAACAATTTATTCTGGCATGAACACTTTGGAGAAATCCTCTTTTCATCATCATGGCTTGGTAGCCCTATAACACAGCAATGCATAAGAGACTAAAGCTGAAGCCATCGTGGCTGTGGATTGGGATTATTCCTGTGAGACAGACTAAGACATAAACATTGCTGAACACCCAACAGCCTGGCAGCTGGAGCACTCCCCTGGGCTACAAAAGACTGGTTAAAAAAAGTTACTGTGCTACATCAATATATGCTTTTTGGCACCTGATGCAACACTGATAATATGGAAAAGAAGACATCAAGTTATGATGCATAGTAATACAGCTTCTAAGCATTCAAAAATAACAAGCTGTTCCCCTCTCCCTAAGCATCACAGCAGTTCTCATGTTACCCCTCCTGTTTTTTTGGTTACTTCTTTTAATCTTACATTTCCAAAACTTACACCACACCCAAGAAAAGTGTGTAAGAATGTGGGTGATACACATTGACACGCTTGAGAGGTGGGCAAACGCAAAACTCATTGAAGTTCAACCATGCCAAGCACAAGGTCCTACACCTGGGTGAGAGCAATCCCAGGCACAGCTACAGGTTGGGCAGAGAAGAGGTTCAGAGCAGCCCTGTGGAGAAGGACTTGGGGATGTTCATTGATAAGAAACTTATCATGAGCCGGCTTCAGTGTGCGCTTGAGCCCAGAAAGCCAGCCGTATCCTGGGCTGCATCAAAAGGAGCGTGACCAGCAGGTCAAGGGAGGTGATCCTGCCCCTCTACTTTGCTCTCGTGAGACCTCACTTGGAGTATTGTGTGCATTTCTGGTGTCCTCAACATAAGGACATGGAACTATTAGAACAAGTCCAGAGGAGGCCACAAGGATGATCAGGGGACTGGAGCACCTCCTGTATGAAGATAGGCTGAGAAAGTTGGGGCTGTTCAGCCAGGAGAAGAGAAGCCTGCGTGGAGACCTCAGAGCAGCTTCCGGTGTCTGAAGGGGGCCTATAAGGATGCTTGGGAAGGACTCTTCATTAGGGACTGTAGTGATAGGACAAGGGGTAATGATTTCAAACTTCAACAGGGGAAGTTTAGGTTAGATATAAGGAAGAAGCTCTTTATTGTGAGGGTGGTGAGGCGCTGGAACAGGTTGCCCAAAGAAGTGGTGAATGTTCCATCCCTGGCAGTGTTCAAGGCCAGGCTAGATGTAGTCTTGGGTGACATGGTTGAGTGTATGGTGTCCCAGCCCATGGCAGGGGGTTGGAATTAGATGATCTTAAGGTCCTTTACAACCCAAACCATTCTATGATTCTAAGTCTGCTGTTAAACACTCTCCTGGGTTTTGAAAATAGCAAACAGAAAGATACACAAAATTATTGACAAAAGTAACTGCAACAGGGGCAAACTGACCAAAGAAAATTAAAAATTTGTATATACAACTTAATAAGCCAATGTTAACTGGTTTTCATATTGTTAATGCAGTATGAAATGCAGGTTTTGGTAGAAGAATTGTAGCCTACTGAGATCACTACAAAGAGCCAAATGCTTCTGATAAGAGCACTTATGTGGATTATCCATTTATACCGTAGCTCAAATAGGTTATATAATAAAAATATAATCAAAGAGAGCTCAAGCCTGAGTTTCTTGCAGATTTACCTAAACTGATTTTTTTCCTCACTTTTAACCTTAACTCTTATTTTTTCTGCTGCAATCTTAGCATTTTGGAGTCTCTCTGGATTGCCACCCGCCATCACCACAGTCACAAGCTTGCAAGGCTACTCAAGTATACAACCTGATGTGCCTGTGAAAAACTGATTTTACACTTTCTCTGATTATATACTGAAGCTTCTACAACATATTTTTCCTAATGTTTCTTCTTACAAATGCAAGATGATTTCAAGCTAAATACGAAAAATTGCATCCAACTTAATTTATGAAAACAAACTTTGAAGGTCCCTACTAATCCAAACTATTCCATGATTCTATATATTATAGATGAAGTGGTCCTGATACTGGCATCTCATATTTATGTATATATGTGTGTGTATAAATACCCTTTTTTATTTATGATTTTTAAAATTGCAAATATTTTTAAGTATTAAAATGCATTTCATTGTTTCATGTCTAGATAAAATATACAGAAGATTTTTTTTCATAAAATTCTCTAACAAACATCTCCATTTTTGCAATAAATCATTTTACCTACAAAACAATACTGTGGTATATTGAATTTCACATTCAACATTGAATTAGAGAAGTCAGTAATATACAGGATCATAACAGTAATTTCTAACATACTTTAGAGAAAGTAACATATTAATAATGCAGAGGAAAGTATTTAATTAACTTCTTATAGATTAATGATGTGGCAAACAGTTGTTTGTTTCTATTTGATGGTGATCCCAGGAAACCATTAGAGGTCCAGCTCCAGCTATTAGTCACAATTCAGTGGTGACAGAGCTCCCGAAAAACCAAATACAACACATCCTTGTGTCATGCTGCACTGAAGAACTGATGAAATATTAATCACTCAGGCTCCACATGCAAAATGTAACAAAAAAGAAAGTAAGAATAAGAAAAAAAAAATGCACAGCAGGGGTGCTGTATATTAACATCAACAAGCCACTTTGAAAGGCTAAAGCAAAATGCAGCAACCCTAGCCTCACGTTTGTAATTTTCAGACTCTTGTCATAGCTAAGTAATAGCATGGCCACAGCAGGATACACCAAAATTAAAGGTAAAAGCTCTCCTAAGGGGTGAAGAGAAGACATAATAGTGCCAAAATGGTCACTAAAAAGAGCCATTTAGCTTTCTTTTTGAGAGAGAGCATACTTACAGCAGAATAACTAGATTCATTACAAAGATTCATTTATTGCTTTTATTTTTTTTTTCCCTTTGTGACTTCTGAAAGCCTTTAACTATCAGCTGCTGTTGCAGAAATTTGTTCTGGTGTAGACATTTGGTCTCTCTTACGTATGACAACTCTTACCGACACAGATATGAGCAGTGTTCTGCAAATGACACTGGTCTCCCCAGCAAAACAGCTGTTTTGCATGAAATACTTCAGGAATCTATGATGAAAGAAAGATAAAAAAACAAACAAAAAGGAACACTGTGGTTTTGAAAATGTTTGTACGACAGAAATTTTCCAAGTCTAAGTTTCCAAAACTTTCAAAAATTTTCTTTTGTAGCAAATAAAAAAGCAGGATAAAGTTAAAATTTGCACCTCATCTTTCTCCTCTAAATATGCTCCTGATACAAAATATTTATAAACCAGGTTAAAATCAAATCTCGCTTTGATTTTACCAATTACATAGTCCAGAGATAACATCATTGTGGATTTTCTGGAGCCTTCAGTGTCAGGAAAAACCTTTAGAATACTTCCATATCTTTTGTTATCTTTGTTAGAAATTTTGTTAAATATTGCACATTTTACTTTTTGTGACTCATACTTGAGTACACAGGCCTGTTTCTAATACTGTTTGAGTAACATATTCAAATTGGATGCATGTAATTGTTATCAAATTATATTTAGCTCCTAAAATAAATTATGCACTTAAAAGATTTCAGCCTTTCAACATCATCAGGATTTCCTGTAAGCAATATTACTCATTATCTGTGAATATGTTCTCTAACAGAATGCTATAGCAGATTTTTCTAGGTGTGATCATCAACCAGTGATTTAGATAAGCTAGTGTGTTTTTCCAGCTACAAAGATATACATGAAAATATTTGGACATTACTCCCTCACTTAAATACTGACTTCATTAAGTGAGATTTTCATAACCACACATTGTTATAATATAGTCATCAGTTCTCATCTTTATGTCTTTACATAAAGAACCAATAAATAGAAACTATTTCATTCTAGGATTGTTGCTGGTGCTCATTGCTGCTGGGAAGATCCTTACTTACTGTGAAAATCCAGCTACAGCAGTCAAGCTGTCAGTGCTATGTACAATGACATATAGTCACCATTTCACACAAAGCACCAATTTCAAATTCACCTTGTGGTATCTAAATATTTTTAACAGGTTACAGAGCAAACCAACTCACTGCTAATGAAATTTAAAGTGTATGTAGTTTATCATTAATGTAAGAGAGAGAAAAAGCCAACATGGGTAGCACCTGTGTCTTTGTTAAATGCACTGGCTTAGCCAAAATCTGGAAGGAAAAAAAAAGTCAGTCTGGATAAGTTTCAGTTTCACATAAGGTATATTCAAATAAATGTATGTTGACTTCACTAAGGTAGAAACCAGGCACTTATGCCTATATCAAAATTCATTATAGGTAAAGGGGAGAGCTTTCTTGGCTCTTAATATCAACCTAAATTGCAGAATTTCATTGATATCTAATATTTTCCTTCTTGCTATTGTGATATTTTTGTCAGGCACGATTTCCAAATGTGCAAAAAGTAGAAAGAAACAAGACAAATAATAGAGGTTCATATTTTTTCCATTATGTGACTTCATATGAGTAATATAGGAAGGGTGAGATTAAAGGGGCACCATAGCTGGACAAGTAATATTTGAGGAGCATCTTGGAGTGTTCAGTTAAATTGCAGACAACAGTGAAATCCCTCTTTTTCTCTGATGCCAGGCTCAATTTTCCTGTTCTGTAATAGCTGATTATGAAGCCTCACTGCATCTCGTACTAGATTGATTTTTGTGCCAAATACATGAATGAAATGGGAGCTTTCAAAAGAGGGAAAGGATATCAGATAGAAATCGGCAAAAAATCATTACAATCCCCTTTTTCTCTAAATTGAAACTCTTCTACAAATGGCACACCAAAGGCCTCTGCCATTTGACCTCCACCCTATCTGTCAATACTAAAACATTCAGATATTAAGCCAAAGCCTGGAGATTTTGCACACTTCTTGTAGCCCAGTAGGTAAAATTTTTCATACTTCCTAATGAAAGGCCCCAGACTTTTTATCTACCTGACAGCATGGGGCCACAGGACTTGCATGGGTTCATCTCAGCTTTTCTGAGGAGCAGTGGCAGACACGCCACTGCCAGACTGCCACAGCATTTGCTCCCGACAGCAAAGGACTCTGGATGCTGAAGATTTGCTGAAATCCCTTATCCCCAGTCCTGCTGAATCTTCAGGGCCAGAAGAGGATTTAAAGGGTGATTGTAGCATTGTGCTATGATCGCCAGAGGATAAGGGGTGTGTGTTAGCAAGTTTTTGAATAAAAATTTAACTGTAATCTCAAAAAGGTTTTTCTGCATTGATTAATTTGGCTGCAGGCATTAGTACCATTGCAAATGGACTGAAAGTGACTGTTTGGATTTTTTGGTCAAGCTGTTAAGATTTTAATTAGACATAATAAAATCTTATCTTCACATATAAAGCGTGTTCTCTTTTGCCATAGCAAGGTTGTCAAGTTAACATCCTTTCCCACTTTTTATTTCTATAAGGTAGGGCTATTCACCATCTTTTTACTCTTGCACTGCTCTGCCCCCCCCTTTCCTTTTGCAAATGTCAATTATCATTTCTGCTCAGAAGACTGAGAAAGAAATTCTCCTTTATTAGCTCATACAAGATGACTGTCCCATTAGTGCTGGATGTAACTTTAAAAAAATAATAAAAGGAAGCAGTATTGTATGCTTTTACAACAATGTGACTTTTTCCAAGTTCTTTGGGTTTGATTTTATATTTTTAAAAGGAAAAAGTGGTGCCACACTGTGAATATAAGCAACCCAGTTCTAGAACTTAACCAGAATTTGAGTTGTCACTTTACATCTGATTAGTGGCAAAATTGAGCAGGCAGAATAATAAGACATCAATTTATCATAGCACAAGTCAAGGTGTTGAACGGTATTTTGTGATGCTTTACTGCTACAGGTACTGCAGACATCTCCACATTGAGTCTAAGCATTCTGAAATGGAGCAGATTCAGTGAAATCAAAGATTGGCTGATTTCCTGTTCCAAATATTTAAGGTTTTGGTTTTTCTCAAGTATTTGATAAAATTATAACAGCAACTTACAAAGTAAAATATATGTTTATAACTAAATATTAGCCATATTCTTCTCCTTCTCTTAATATACACTAAATTAATCCACTGTGCTCCTCCTATTAAGATTACTTACATATTTAAAAGCACCTGCAAGGAAATTACCCTTTTTATAAAGAACTCCATGAACAGAAAATAGTACATAAATTCTCACAGGTCCTTATTTATGTACTGATTCACACCTATATTTAAGTGTAAGTTTATTACATATACTGTACATACAATATTGCATTTAATAATGTATATAAATCTAAGTAGCTGTTTACCAGTTTAATAACCATCATGTGTTTTTACAATTGGTTTCTAAGTACCCATCTTCTGGTAGAGACTGCAAAATAATAAACACAGTACCTAAAAATCTCTCAAATTTTAGGTCATGGAGCCCTCTCTATCAGGAATATGGGGAATCTCACAAATAATAGTTTTAAATTAATCAAATTTATACAGCTCATAGCGCTGGGCAACAATGCAATTAACCAGTAAGACAGACATGAGAAATGTTACCATGAGATAACAAATGCCTCACAGTACTGGTAAATTCTGAAGACTGAAATAAACAAAAGACTGTATCAGCAATTCTGCTTTTTATAAATGAAGGGTTATGTTAAGAAAAACAGTAACACAGCACAGGACTTTGTATTTAAAGAAAATACTTTGTGTTTTCTATTAAAAGAGTACTGAAAATAAAAAAAAAAAAAAAGTAATACTTTTACCATACACAACCAAAATAAGAAATTAAGTTAAGAGCATGCAAAGTATATTCTTCATTTTAACTCATAAAACCCATCATATCTTTGGTTTTGTTCAATAGCTATACATTTAAGTACTCAGCCTAAAGTGCTTAAGAGTAACCAAGAAACCATTTTTTAGTCGTGAATTGTAACAATGGGGAATCATGACTGATATTTTTGAAGTCAACAGAAGTTTGTTTCATCCGATTTCTCCCCAAACCAAGAACAAAATATTTCCTCAGTTTCAGTTACTGTCCAGAATTTTAGTAGGTTAAGTACATTTTATTATTTCACCAAATAGGCTCATCTTGAAAAATATTAATTATTTTGTAGCATCTAAAAGTTTTTAGTACAGAAGATATATGTGGTAACAACATCTTGAAACAAGCATACATACATGTTGCAGCTCAGGTTCTGTGGTTTTACCTGAGAGTCCCAGGAAATTTCACTGCAGTAAAAAGGATGATATAGCAATAGAAACACAGTAATCGTGATTACCTTACTACCTGTTTAGTCATCCCAGCTCCACACATAGAGAATAAATACCTTCACTGGTCATTTCTGTCTCTTTGCACAAGGATCAGTAAACAAATCTAAGTAGGAGCTAGTTAGGATACAGTAGTCTGGACATTCCAAGTTACTGATAACATGAAAATCCATGTACAGTTGACCAGTATTCCACTGACTCAGCCTGCTTTCTTTAACCCGGCCCTGATATGCATTTTCTACCACCTTCCTTTGTTATTGGGCACTTAAGATACTAAAAGGACCATGCATCATGCTGCCTTGTATTACTCTGATGTACATATTTATTAAAATACGTAGATGAAATTTAACTGCTAATAACTCATAATTTATGTAAGAAGTGTCTAGTAATGCCTGCTTTCTAGGTGCCAAGGTAGTGAATTACCTTGACAAGGTTCCAGCATGGGAGTTCCTTAGAAGAGACATGGTATAATAAAACACAGTTCATCTCACTTTGTTTTTGGGTTAGCTGGAACTAGAAATACAATCCCAAGATTACATTAAATGAACAGAAAAGCAACAAACGGTTGCCTCTGAAAAAAGAGCTTCAGTTTTTCCTTGTGTTTTTCTTGTTACCTCAGCAACACTTCCCCCCTTTCTTCAATTAGCTCTTGGCACTTAAAATGGGAGATTGGCCTGGATGAAAAGTTTTTAATTTTAGGAAGTCATTAGTTCTTTGCCCCAGTTCACTATGCATAAACAACACCAGCAGAAATGTGCAGTTGCCTTCAATTACACAACACACTTTGGCTACTAAAGTGTAGGGGTGAGACTGCAGCCCCAGGCACCCACAGGAACAAGTAGATCCCTGTCAGGCTCTGTAGTGGAGGGAGCGATGGCAAAACAATCTATTGGCTACATCAAGGTAACATGAGTAGAAAACAAATTCACCTGTCTCTTTAAACTCCTGTCTACGAAACAAAGAGAGTGCTAGCTTGTTATTTAATTTTTTTTTCTTTTATTTATTTATTAATTTTTTTTAGGTAATTTGCATTTTCTTCAGAATCAAAGCAACTATTTCCTCTCATGTCACAGTACAAAAAGGCTCAACATCTTGAGATTATATATGTGTGAGACAGAATATATAGTTCACAAAGCGTTATTTTAATAATTCATTCTCGGGTTCTCAAAGGGAATCCACGCTTTAAAAATCCCTTTTCCTGCATGGTTGTCAGTATAAACAAGGTTACATTACAAGGGAAGAACAGCGACTGTTGGATGGGCTCTCCCTAGTACTGAAACCAGGCTTTTTTCTTGTTTATATCAGAAATCTACCTGGAGTCCACCAAGCCAGAACCAGACAAAAACCAGCATATTTGAAAACAGACCAAAGTGGCTGGCGTGTCCCCAGTGTCAAATCACAGGCCAAAGGTCACACCCGCAGCCATGAACTCCTAGTAGGGCCTGCGCCATCAGATGCCCAATGAGAGCCATTACGCTTTTCTCATTCTGGAGGCAATGGACTAAGGCAGCTCTGGGGCATCTCAGGACCTCTTAGTTTGACAGCACCTCTCTAATAAAAGTGGGAAAAGGGCAGCACATTGGTGCTTGGCCAGCCAGTGCTGCTGGCACTGGTGCCTGGAGCCACCCCAGAGAGTTTCTGGTGAGAACTGTTAATGGGAGGTTATGACCCACAGCCTTCCCCATGACTGCTGCTGCTGCTGTATTTTAAGTGCTATAAAATCTGCTCCTCTAGGGGCAGGAATGCAACAAAACAAGAGACTTTTGATACTTGTTTCCTGGGTAGACAAACCATTGTTGACCATATTTGGGACATATACAGCAAAAGCGAAATGAGGGGAAAACAAAGGAGAAACAGCTGTAGCTTTTATTGCAGCAGTTCACAGTCCTGCTGAATGTGGTAAATAAGGAGTTGTAAAAGAAAGACTAATACGCAGAAGGTCTGGTGACATAAAAAAGAGCAGTTTATTTGCAAAACTTCCTTTTCTGAGCTGTGGCTCTATCTTGACAATAACAAGAAATTGTAAAATAAAGTAAGAATTGTAGTCTAGAATGTGTGAGATCACATTCTAAAACATTTATAGAGAAATGTTTAATTCTTAAACATTTAGGTCTGAGGGTACTGGAAAAAAATATGGCAATACACAAAATTAGCAGATAAGATATAAAAATTACTGTTTCACTGAATGGCTCTCTAGAATATAGTGTATAGTGGTGACTAAGAAGTAGCTTTCCATGCTAGTACTTTACAGCTCCTCAGGGAGCTTTATTATAATCATTTAGAAAAAAAAATCTATAATTTTTTTTAATGTAATGAAGCATTTACATAAACTTACCAGTCAGATTTTTATTCCCTATAAAGTCATGCCTTTTCTCATGAATATCTTAGATTTCTGGGACTACTTAAATGGCAATCAGAAATATAAATGCTAGAGATACAAGGAAATTAATCTAAGTGGCAATGTATGTGGAAAAAAACCAACCATCAACAACAGAAATCCCCTCCAAGAAGAAACAAACTACAACCTAAAACTGTGACATCGAATTCAATTAGTGTGCGCAAGAAGCAGAGAAACAAAAGCAGACAAAAAATGAATTTGGGATCCAGGCTAAAGCTCACTGCAGTCTTCCTTTGACTTCAATGGTCATTTACTCAGATACCTAATAGTGGGAATAGTCAGAATCTTATTCTGGATATATCATTCAAAACTATTTCATTAAACTGAAATTGAGCAAAATCAGAAGGCATGATCCAAAAGAAAACTCCATTGTATTTAAGCCATTATTAAACTTGCAAATACTTTAGCTATTAAAAATATATTCACTGAAAGCTATTTTATAGTACAGACCAATTGAGCCGCCTGACCTCTTATAGAAAACAGATTGTTCCCAAGATTTGCAAGTACAGTCTAGTCCATGGATTTTTGCCAGTAGGGGAAGAGAGGAAAATTCCAACTTGGACCAAGTAAAGTCATTTAAGTCATCTACTTTTAGTGGGTTTGCATATTTTTTTCCTGATTTACTACAAACTCTATATCCACAGTTGGAGTTTGTCTGTTTCAGGAATTGTAAGCTACAAAAATTCTGCTTAAAAGTGCATACAGGTTAAATCCAAAACTTATATCTATTTTTTAAAACCTGTATTAAGCAGAAAAAATCTGCCCGTTCAAGTTTCACTTATTTGCAAGTCCCTGGGACTTGATAAGTTTTCCTGCTGAACAGGGGGAGCAAAAGCAGCCATGAGCAACCCTCAGGAGGCAAGATCTCCAACCAAGACCTGATCCAAGATCTGGTGTTCTGCTAGGTATGCTAATTTAGCTTGCCCAGTTCCAGTAGCCAAAGTAGAAAAGGTGTCCTATTTAGTTGTAACAAAATATCAAACAAGGAAAGATAAAAGTTTGTTGCCAATTTTTACCGTTTGGAAATGTATTTTTTTTATACACCTAAAAGATTCCTATTCTAAATTCACAGTTCAAATTTGGATCTAAAGGCTCTTCATCAGCCACACCAAACATAAACACCTGAAGAGCCAGCAAGCTGGGGAATAGTGCTTTGAAAGTCAATGTGTTGCATCCAGATTTCTAAGGATAGCGTGATACATGTCTTCAGATCCAAAGTAGGTATAATACTTCAAAGGTTACACCAAGTGATATCAGATTTATGGCCATTACCTAGAGGCTCCTGCTTTAGCTAAAAATCAATTGTCCTTTACACATGTCCTGCATAAATAAATACATAAACAAGTACATCCATTTTGGTAATGAAAAGTACTCTAAAATTAATAGTTCTGGGTTTCACTGAAATATGAGAACCAAAAGGGAATTAAACACAAGAGTAGGGGACAGAATTATGTCAGCAGAGTGTGGAAGTATTTCCTCCTACTAGTACCAACTCACAAGGCAATAATTTGGTGATCAGTTTATGGAGACCAAGAACTGCTATGGGAAATGGTATGGAATTATTTTGACTTTTGTTTCTTTGGGCAGTCTTTGAGTTTTTAATGTTTAAAATAACTACTAACCAGTGCAAAATATCATACTGTCAAAGTCATCAGGCAACCACTACAGATCACTGTGCTTCCCTACTCACATCATAAATATCTTTAAAGTCTGCTCTTAGTCTGCCACACAGTGACATTTCTGGCAACAAGGCAGTCCCCCAAGTGCCTTTGATATGAACTTTGCACTTTCAAGGAGGCATAAGTAAACTATCCCATGCACTTTTCAGCCTTTCAGAAATCATGGCCAGTCCAGGTTATATTTCACACTGACCAACACAGCAATATTGTTGAAAAGATAGCAAAACATTCATTTTAATGTAGAATAAAATAGTGGAACTACAGCTTTGGTTCTGCACTTTTCAATGAAAGTAGAGCTCCTGTACACTCAACATCCCCACCAACTTCTACAGGGGCTGTGGCAGGGACAGCAAGGGCAGACTCTCCCTCTCCTGGTTTTCTACCTTGAGCAATGAGACTGCTTTGGCTGGAATCACTAAAATTTATGTTGTAGAACATGATTACTGATTATAAAGTGTCATAACACCTAAGAAACCATTGCTTTATCTAGCATATCTAGTCTGGCCGTAAAACTGTGATAAGTTGAGAATTGGTATACATAGTCAGTGCCTTTTCTTTCAATGCAAAAGGCTTTTGCAAAAATGCATAGATCCTAATCTTCAATAAGTAGGTACAACAAATTCATTCATAACAATTCTTTATTTAAAGACAGGCATTCCAAGTTATTTATTACGGCTTTGAGAAATATCTGATACACTTTTGTTGTGGTTTAAACCTGGCTGTAAGTTCAGCACCACACAGCCACTCTATCACTCCATCCTCCAGTGGGATAGAGGAGAGAACTGGAAGGGTAGAAGTGAGAAAACTTGCGGGCTGCAATAACACAGCTTAACTGGTAAAGCAAAAGCTGCACATGCAAGTAAAACAAAAAAAAAGAATTAATTCACAATTTCCCCTCAGCAGGCAGGGGTTCAGCCATCTCCAGGGAAGCAGTGCTACATCACATGTAATATTCATTTGGGGGAGACAGACACCATTACTCCCAGTGTTACCTCTTCCTTATTCTCCCCCAGCTTTATATTCTAAGCATGACACCCTATGGTCTGGGACATCCCTTTGGTCACCTGGGGTCACCTGTCGTGGCTGTGTCCTCTCCCAACCACTTGTGCACCCCCAGCCTTCTCGCTGGTGGGTGCGGTGAGGAGCAGAAAAGGCCTTGGCTCTGTGTAAGCACTGCTCAGCAGTAATTAAAACATCAGTGTGTCATCAACACTGCTTTTAGCACAAAACCAAAATGGAAGAAATGCAACTCTACCCTAGTCAAAACCAGTACAACTTAAAAAATAAAATCATTCTACTAAATAACATGTACCTTCTTAACTGTAATGAAATTTATCTTTTCTTGTAACAACAGCAGCAGCAACAAGAAGTTACAGGAAAATAGACAAGGAAATTAAATCCAAAAGTTATGTTAAACATAATTAGCGCTGTGACATAAACTGACAAAAGCCAGGAAATTGAAAGCTAAGGCTGACACTGTATCCATAATGCTCTCTGTTTTTCTATGACATGACTTAAAGCCAGAGTTACAGCCTTAACTTTAAATTTCCTGTCTTTTGTCAGTTTGTGTCACAACGTTCATGTTATTTAAACATAGGTTTTGTGCATTTAATTGTATATTACCCTTTTTACTGCTGATTCACATTTCAATAAATCAGAATCTTTTAAAAATAGCTTTCGAAAAAAACCTGCATGAGTCTGAAGTCGTCCAAGTCTTGCATTTGACCTTCATTACACATTTTCTTCAAATGAAAGTTAGCAGAAAATCTTAATTTTCTACTAAATTGTGAAAACAAACTCTTCCTCTTGTCAAACACAACTATTTTATAAACTGCTTGTGATCAAAATAAATCTCTAGGAGAAAACAGCAAAATCTATTTTCAGTGGAGAAACCATTTTTCTATCATAATTGTTATTTATTGCATCTGTAGATCCATCTCATTAATAATTTTATTTTCTGGGCTGTGGCAAAAGGATGATAGTAACTGTCTCTGTGGAATTAGATGATTGTAAATGCTCTGCATGGGCCTCAGATTTCTTGTATAAATAAGATACTAACTTTCAAGCAAAAATCATTACTGTTGCATCATTTCAAAGTTGCAAAAGTAGACGAAATGTGCTTCTACACAATATCAGCACATTCAAAACACAACAAAATCTCAAGGATATTTGTATTTTATTCTGTTCAGAGAACAGAAAAAGCAAGATCAAATTAATTTTTAACATATACCTGCTCAAAACTTACTATTTTATTCCAAAAGCTTATGTTTTTCTCATCTCTTTGTAGATATTAAGTTAACACACAGAGGTGATAATTTAAATAAGATAGTTTTGTCAAGGTACACTACAGACTGCCTTTAAAATTGTTTAGTACAGGTATATATATTTTTTTAATAAAAACTCATAAAGATTTTAAGTTTTCGAGACAATCTTATATTAACTGGCAAAATATTTCAGCATTTTAAAAGTAAAGGAACAAAATAATAATATTAGCTGTGTAAGAGAAGAAAAACAATTGAAGGCATCTCATTAGTTCTAATTCTGCCAGTGAGTAGATAGGAAAGAGCACAGTAGAAACAGCATAGTAGAAATCTTTTTCTGCAAGCCAGTAACATTACATATGAGGAAGCTACATTATTATTTCATATGTGATTAAAGGGACACATTTATTCAAAGAATTTGTTGGAATTACACCAAGAATCTTCCTTTGGGAATAATTTTACCTGGTGGTGCACATCCTTCTCTGGTATAAATCCCCCAGGCTACTTTGACTTGATTTATGACCACTAGGAATGAGACTCTTTTTTCCTACAGAGCAAAATTTTTGTTCCTCAAAAAGAAGAACCTCTCAGAAGAAATGCCAAGATGAACAGTAAAGGAATCTTAATTGTAGCACTTGATAAGTACATATTTTCTCTAAATGTATTTATATAGTCAATCCTTTTAAAATAAACATTCTCTGAAGGCCTAAAGTATGTTACACATTTTAAAATATAGCCTACTAGATACAATATAGTGCAACAAATTAATGTATTTCCTGAGGAAAAAATCTCTTTGACCTAAAAACAAATAAATTCACATCAAATATCTGCATAGTCCAAACATAGATTATGACAAACGTTAGACACATCCACACAAAATGTGCCTCATAAGCAGACAAGTCTAATAAGATGATCCAGAGTTCCCCTATCCAGAGCATACCTAGACCCAAAGATGAGTCTCTAGGTATCTCATCCCGTTACCCAAATGAACATATATGCCATTTGGCCTGGGCTTGACTCCTGGCAGCTGAATTCCAGGATAACTTGCACTCTCCGAAGAGAATCACATGCATAGTAAATGAAGAAATAAATTAAGAAAACAATTAACCTGCACTGTCTCTCAGCTCATTTGTGCTCACAGCATAAACTCAGTAGCATGACATACCAGTGGCCATGGGGGAAGGATTCACCTGGCCAATGCAATCTGAGTTTGTCTCTCTAGGCTGCCTGTAGTATCAATGGAAAAATATAAATAACAGCAGTTCTTCTGATGCACAGTAATCATCAGAAGCAAGCTACCTGGCTTACTACAAGTGGCAGTTCATTTCTCTTGACTTAAAAGCAGGTCAAGGTGACAGGTTCAGATGTAGATGATACAAATCCCACCTTCAGTAACTAAAACTGTACTTTTTTTTTTCCCAAATGTAAGTAATTTAAAATCAAATATGCAGACCTTGTTGACCATTTATCTCACTCTTTTGTTTTGCCTTCCAAAGACCTAGTCTTTGATAAATACCACAGGAAGACTTTTAACCTGTTGCTACATGGCGTTATAAATACTACTGTTTTAGAAACTGATATGGGAATAGATTAAGCAACAGGTTCATTTCAAATAGAAGCTGCAGTATGTGTGAAACATGCTTTCTCCAGTCTGAAGCAGAATTACCTTCGAATTTACATTAAAGATGTAACTGATTTACGTGTAAAATCTATGCTTTTTCCCCCTATAGGCCACCGTTGGATAAACTGTTCTCTCACCATTTCTGCAAATCTTGCATGTGCAGTAAAGATTTTTTGGCAATGGCTTAGAGGCTTCCTCCCCCACAACTTCTTATGAACTCCATCTGGCCGGAATGAAGAATCTAAGTCAAACAGTACATCAAATTCCCAAGTGATACACTCCTAAGTCCATTGTTTCTCGTAATGTTTCAAAGAATTAGGAAATTGAGGGCTTAGTAATATATTGATAATTAACACAGCAGATGTTGTATAAGACTTGGCTGCAATAGATTATTTTTTTTTCTGAAAAGAAAATAAGTACATTAAGCATCAATAAAGACATTTTAGTGATATTATTTATGATTGGGGTTTTTTAATAATTTAGCCTTATAAAATGCCTTATTTCATGTCTGAAATGAAGATATTCAGCAGTCTTCTCAATCTGCTCTTTACTTTTTTTATTTTCATCTTATTTCATTTAAGTTCAAAATGAATCCATATTTTCTGTGATTTATTGGGTAACATTGTAAGAAAGGCAAGACAGTAACCTCAGGCAAACCATATGTAGTGAACAGGTTCCAGAGACACATTATTGCTTTCTAGCAGCGGTAGGTTAGTACTGGCAGTCTTCCTTCTGAATAGGTTACAACTGCTATCAGATACATCTGTTCAGCATTTTATTGCAAAGAGAATGTAATGCCAAAACAATGCTAAAGTTGGATTGCCCATTTCCTGAGATTACTGCTCTCAGAAAGTTCATATAAAGTTTTTCCCTCTGTAATTTTAACATCTGACAAACAAAATCTGAAGCAATATTTTAATTTCATACATTATCCATAAACTCCTGCAGAAAATATAATTAGGATAATCACTGTCATCTGCCAGGAGAGAAAATATATTCCAGAAATAATTTATGCTGAATATTTTATTTGGGGGCTTTTGTGGTTGTTTTTTGTTTTAATGTAGAAAGTCTACATTGCTATGCTCTCCACCTTGCCTGTTAGACCTTTACAGGCAATTGCTTATCCTTTTCTAATAGAGAAATAGTTTAGATTTTATATCATACTGTTCAACTATTTTCAATAACATTTTTAGAGGGATTTTATTTTACAACTGACAATCTTAATAAAGCCTTTCTACTCTCTCTTTCTATAGAATAAGTCCATACAGCCTTGTAACATACACCTCAGACAGTCCTCAGGTGCTGAGATGAAAAAAAGTCAATACAGACAATCATGGCATTAAAAGTCAATCTCACTACGTTTATCTTCCTGAATGTCAGTGTCTCCCCATCTATACAGATGATCAAGACAAGAAGGAACTACTCTGAGTTCTGAGAGGGGTAAAGCCTATAACTTAACAGCATGATAAAGGTCAGCTCTGGAACATCTCCTCCCACTGACTTGCTTTCTGTCCAACTGCACATTAGTGCAACAGGAAAGTATTGGGTCCTGTAGTCATGGCTCAAGTAATCTATGTTCTAATACATAGTACCCACATGTACAATGTCTCCAATTCAGATGATCAGCTCTAGTTTAGATTAAAAGTGTACACAGCAATACATGCTCAACCTCATCACCGGCTATGGCTGGTGACAAGGAGCTGTGGCAGCTTTGCTTATGTCAGGGCTCAGGTAGTGGTAACACCCTGCAAAAGGCAAACCATGAAATCCTGTTTCATCACCTGACTTCTACATTCTCCACAGTTTATTTGCAGACAAGAAGTCTCACTGTTATCTAGGCAGTGCTCCATTTTGCCCAAAATTAGGGCTAACGAACAAAAAATAGCTGAAGAATGAGCAGAGTAACAGTTTTACTTTCACATTCCTGCATTAATCCCATGTATGTCCAAACACAAGAGAACTGGTGAGTGAATTAGAAAATTACCTGAAGCAAGGTAAGGTTGAGTCATTTTTTCAAGGAATGATGCACTAGTTTTAACAGTGTCTCCAAAACACTGGAGGACAAGAAGCTGAACTCATTTTTATAAAGATGATAGAAGATTTTTATGTTCCTACCTCCATCAGGAATTCAACATTGCAGTTACAGTTTTCATCTCTTGTTATTTTTCTGTAGCAGGGTTTCCTAGAAAGGTGGGAAAAATATGACCCAGCATGAAATACCAAATTGATATACTATTATAGATATTTCTTACTACTACCACTTTTATTAGTCAAGAGTGTGAGGTTTCATAAAGGCAATTTTTGTGGACTTTCAGAGGTACAAGAATGAGTATAGCTATTGCTCTTGTAAGTGCAACATCTTTTCTTCCTATGAATATTTCCTGCTCCCTCTGGTTTAAAGGAAATTTTTTTTTTGTGATCCAAAGATTCAACAGTTCCATAATATCTCCAATTAAGCACAAGCTCTTCTAAAAGATATCCTGCCAGCCCAGATGTGTGTGTGATGATGTACTTGCATTTCTTTATCACTGTGACTATCTCTCACCTTTGGTTCCACTACCCATTCAATTCAAGCTGATAACTATCTTTTTTTCATCAGATATATAAATACCAGTCTTTGAATCAGAGAAGTAAATACCAATTTTACAACTGCCCCTGAAATGCTCAAGTTCAGTCTATCACTATTGCAGCTGAATAAACACCCAGGAAGGATTTTTTTGCTTTCCTGTGAGAAAATCTCCATAAATTCTCCAACACTATAATTACTAAACTGCTGGCAAAATCATACAAGGCAATTAACACCCTCAGCTTCTTTCTATCTCAGTGCAACTCAAAGCTGATATCAAGGGAAGCACACATTTAAAACATAAAGAAATAAGTTGCACCCAACATGGCTCCTCATCAGTGGCACTCACCTATATTCCAGCCCAAAGTGACTCACACTCATAAAATCAGGACGAAAAACAGGCCATGCTCCACTCTGAGTTAACATAATTGATCATAAGTGAAAGGACAGTGACACTATCTTGTAGCCGCACATTAGATGGTAGCAGTAAAAGAGAGGCTACCCTGAATCCTAACCACTGAAACCCAAACCAGCCTTTCTGGTGCACCTTCCCTGAGCAAAAATTTTTTGTTACCACTGATTTTTAAGGGCAATGCCACAAGCAGAGACTAAAGCCTAAAAGAAACTAATCCAAATAGCTTCACAATGAAACACAAGAGGGTAGTAATGCGGCTGAAATTACATTAGTAACTCCTGTGTTACTGTACATTGATTAATACTGAAAAATACATAGGTAATCTGCTCTGGCTGAAAAATCTGAAAAATGGCAGGAAATTCAGAAGAGGTTAAACCTTTTATAGCATGGGCTCAAATGCTCAAATGCTTTCTATAGCAGCTTAAGACTATTTCACAGCTGTTTTCCTACACAAAAATGCAGACAAATTACAGATTTATATTAAACCAGACAAACAAACAAACAAAAAAAAAAAAAACCCAACACATTGAGAAGCCCAGAACAAAAGCACACTAAATTTTAGGTTTAAATGCCAGAACTGTTAAATCTTCATCTTGTGTGTTGATATTAGAGGAAGGAAATAATAAATTCTATCTATGACCAGGCATGGACCTAGTATACTATAGGTCAGTCTGATTTATTGTAGGTATTTATGATTTTCTTATTTTCATAAACAGTGATTAGCTTAATGTTAAGCAGAACACTTTGTCAGTGAAACGTATCAACTGACATGAGACTAGTCTAATCTAAGCCACTGGACAAGCTGCTAATAGATATTCAAATCTCAGTACAGCTACATTTACTTTCCCCTGCTAAGTATAAATGTGTTTGGTATTCACCACAGCTGGTGTTACTCAAATGATGCTAATGATAGTTTATCTGCTTCCCACCCTTGCATAGCTCAATCCCTATATTTAAGTCAGTGATGCCAAGAAAGAAAATTATACAAGATATTCCAGATCTAAAGTTAATCCTCAGTTCTGGCATCACCCACCTGAATGTGGAAAAATATTCCACTCTTTGGCAGATGCAATTGCAGTCATAAATGCTCATACAGATGCCTTTGTTATATCCTCAGCCATTGACTTTTACTTTTCAATAAAAAAATGCTTCTGTAGTGCAAAATATGTTTTTGATTTGTTGCTTTTCTTTCCTCTCCCTTTTACTGGTAAAACTATCTTGTTGCCTTGCATAGTATATTACTTACAGTAATTCGATTCTCATTAGTAATGAACTCGAGGACCACTAGGTATTTATTGAAATTTGCCCCTCTGGTGCTTACAGCTAGATTTTCTTACTGTCAGCCTTCTCTGTTTTCTAAAAATGGAATCTTCTCACCCATCTTAATGCCCAGTCAGTGACAAGGTTCTTTCTGCAATAGAATCTCCAGCATTTCAACCAGCTCTGCACCATCAAATGACAAATTCATCTCAAAAAATTTTGTTGGGATCAAACTAGATTTTTCATGTTAATTTTGGTGATATACAGGACACTTTCAAATGTGGTTGAAACTGATTATCTTCATTCAGCCAATGCCAAAATAGCTGTTACTAGCATATGGACAGCTACTACATCTAGCTGAAAAAAATGTGGAATCAGCTTTTTTTCTATATAGATATGGTCTTTAATGAGCACAGTTTAACTTTGGAAAAAAGTTATTCCAGGTCCACAAAAAGTTCAAGTGGAACTCTGGCTAATGCTACAACCTGTTTGGTTTCACCAAAGCTAGTATCATTACAAAATAAAGACAAAGAAAAAATTAATAAAGACCTGATTTTCTACGCTTTTGATTCTCTACAGTTTAAAAAGAGTCTTGAAATTTTAGGGCAACTTCTAATTTCTCACTCTAATCCTGACATGTGCCACCCCAAGTCCAGGACACCATGGAGCTGAGCCATTCAAGTGCACAGAAGCGCTTGATGGAGGCCTGGGCTTTGTAACCAGAAACTTGCTCTGTTTCAAATTGTGCTAAACTAAATACTGAAACCAAAATTGTCCGTAAAACACCACTGCTTTCACACCCTGCTCAAATCACTACGCCAATATCCAAAATAAATAAAAAAATTGGTTAATAATAACTTAAATTAATTTTAGGGCTTTACAGTACCCTAAGAAAACTCTATAGATATGGTCTTCTTCAAAAAATTACAGCAAGGTTTTTAGATAATTTCCTTTAAATACATACATACATAGATTATATGGAAGTTACAATGAAAATCTGCAACAGAAACATGAGAATCCCAGAGATGATAGGTTAGATTTATTGATATACCTACTCTGTTCCTGGGACTCAAAGTAATATACTGAGCTATGGAGGTGTTTCAGCCTTCTCAGAGCCAATTCACTATGGCTGTTGCACTATATTTATTGTATTGCTCTATGCTGTGCACACCAGGTGTACTGTTAGACCACTGAAATCATCATCAATCCTCTTGTCTATGACATCCATCCAGACCTATCTATCAGCCCCACGCTTCCTATGCAAGCATATGTACAGAGAGATGTAGTGAGTCATTAGCACTGCACCACTGATGTGACATAACCTGGAGCTTAAATATGATAATTTTGATTTATGAGAAAAATAATACAAATCTCTTATTAGAGCTCTAACGATATTTCTCTATGATGTAAACCCTACAAATTAGGCCTACTATGCAGCTAAATGTTATTCATGCCTGTAATATTCCTAAAATTAAAAATTAAACAGAACAAAAAATTTGTGCAGTTTACAGTTGTCATTATTATGAAATCCTCATGCATTCTATTTAAGTTTCAATGTTGATTGTATCCTCAACACATGAGCAGGCTACAGAGCTACAACATACTATTTCTTTACAGAAGACAAGTATACAGAAATACATATTTATAGTACAGCAGTTTGCAAACTTTTGCTCATCCAACTTGCTGAAATGAATAATATTTTGCAGTGCTGCAAACAAAAATTATTAATTCACCCTGATGATTTATTACTGTGAAAAAGGCAGGAAAATTGACATTTGCCTCTGTGCTGGCAAATTTTAATGACAATTTTGCAACGCTATATTATGCAGTCATATTAAAACAATTTGCAATAAATTAATTATTTTCTACTCTTCCCATTAGATTAAAGTTGGTTGAAGCCAAATATTTTCTCAATTTACACTTACTGAAACACTGGATCACAAAGATTTTATATTTTTATTTGTATATATATATATAAATATGTGACTACGTATATTCACTGTTTATCTACAGTTTGGCTATAGCCAAACGACTTTGCCTTCAACCCCATGTTTCAAAACACAGAGAATTAAATGCTAATATTAAGCCACAAAGAGAAAAGAAAATTAAAATCCATGTGTTGGTTAGGCAGATCTACTCAAGTTAACTTGAGCAAGATAGTTTTTCTATTACTAATTCCTAACAGTTCTTGCTGCCTGTCTCTCAAATATCCATCTTTCTTCTTAATTGTAGTATGGTATGGTTTTTATACTTTGTTTAGTGTAACATCCTTAGGTTTTATCTTGTAATGGAAGAATTACTTTTGCTCCACTTTAACTTTCTGTTTCTGCTAGCTCTGATATTTCTATGCTAAAAGACTTCTTTAAAATGTTATTTCACATGTCCAAACTTTTCTATCCCCAAAGAAATTGTCAAAGATGAATATGACAAAGCTCATGGGAAGCACCAATGTTTAACAAACAAAATATAAAAAATACAAATTTATACAAGGATGTATTGAACAATATATCAGGAAAATGTGTCCTTTGAATGACATTTGGAGTCTGGGATTCCAGCCAAAAAGAAAGCTTTTAGGTTATGTTGTTTCAAGATCAAAAGAGCAAAAGTTTTTTATAATCTATCAAGTAAGAGCTAACAGATTTACAGTATGTTTTCTCTTGTTCTTTCAGCCTTCAAGAATATATTGGGTAGGAAGACAATAAGAACAGTCTGGGGAAAAAAAGAGGTAAACATATTAAGTATATCAGAGATATCCAAGTATTTTATAATATTGATTTTACTGAATGATTGTGTAGCCTATTAGATAGACGAACAGGTATATCAAACACCCAGTGATGCCTTGTTAATTTATTATATTCCTATTCAGATGTCTATTCAGATATACATCTTTAGGAGTGCTATTGCAGCTAAGTATAAGGGCAATAATTATGTTGTACAACTTTGTTCCATCTTGCAAATAGCAACAGGAAAGATAAAATAAGAAGTACAGATGAATAAAACTCAGGTCTGCTTTTGCGGCTTTGTTGAGCTCGATTTATGTATCCTTTGTACATTCATTCATATGGTGATGCTCAATGCAAATACAATTGGAATTTAAGACCCTTATTGCATTATGTTTTCAAGACCACCCAGCAATTTGTGCAAGCACAGGTGAATGAGGACTTTCTGATTTTTTTGGGCCTGTTTTCACCCAGCATTTGTTCCTTAGTGGTCTGAGGAGTACTCTGTTCAAGGTTTATATTCCTTCACCAACCTTGATATATATAAACCTGGGCTAAATTTAAACTACTTTGCTTCCAGGTCAGACTTTTTTGACATTGGAGGAATCTTCAGCTAGCAAGCTTTGGCTTCAAGGGAAGTCCTGGCCTAAAACATGAAAAATAGCTTACTATTACTGGAGTAGTACCCTTTCCAATAATTAAAACAGTTTGCAAATCAATAGGAATAACAAGGCTAGAATGGGAAAACTGAAACTTGTTAAAGCAAGTAAATTTTTTATATCAGCATACATGCTACTGTAGTGTTAAATCATCTTTTGCTGGTTACTAAGATTTTACTCTGTCGTGGTTTAAGCCCATCCACGCAGTCTCTCTCTCACTCCTCCCCACTTAGTCCCCCCACCCAAGCTCCCGGAGG
>JANHGB010064295.1:32425-62007 GCA_026283785.1 Coracopsis vasa | reverse complement strand
CTCCCTTTAACCCTGACCCACAAACTCTCTGTTAACTGATCACCTGTCCCCAGCCAGAGTTCCATACTCTCCAGCCTGTCTTTAACATAAATAGCAACTTCCCCTTCCCGTCTGCCAGGTCTGTCTTTTCTCAGAAAAGAGCCTGTAACCTTCCACTCGAGTCATAGGAGCCTTCCTACCATGTTTCTGTGATGCCTGTTATATCATACTCCCGTAGATATGCCCACATCTCCAATTCCTCCTTTGTTCTGCATAGTATGGGCGTTTGTGTAGAGGTATCTGAGCCGAGCTCCAAATGAAGCCGGCTGATTGGCTGGAGCAGCTCGAATGTCTCTACATCGCTCCTAGCATTTATTATAGGTGCTGGCAACTGACTGGGTGTGTTGGGATGGAATGATGTCCCCTCCCCCAACACATGTAGTTTAAAGCTTTCTTGACCAGTCTGGCAAGCCTCCTACCAAAACCGCTGTATACATGTTGTACGCTATGTATAGTGACAGAGAGTGGGTGGGTTTCTTAAAAGGAAACTACTTTATTTTGTTGCTTGGAAGAAAATAGATTTTATTAATACCAAAACCCCATGAAATTTTGTTACCTGATTCTGTATGAGCACCTCTAGAGTCTTACTAGATTTGTGTCTTCAGGTTCTTGGCACTTAAAAAGTCCTTTTGAATTTGTGGAATAGCTGTCTAACATGCAGTTAAGAAAGCTATTGTGCACAAATATTATGAGTCTGGCATGTAATGTAATGGAGATACTTATCAAGATTATAAGCATGGGATATCCTGAATGAGTCCAAGGAATGAACGGAGGAAGTGGCAGGTTAAGCAAAGACAGTGAAAATTGTTGAATTTCTTTAAAATGCTACACCCTCTTCCTTCCTCTCCCCCCCCCCCAAAAAAAAAAAAAAAAAGGCCTACAGTACAAAAAAGCATGTGTGTGTACGCTCCTGTTGCCTTTTGCCATTCAGATTTTACAGCAGAAAGGTCATGTGCAAGTGTACGAGTCTACAGACTTGGTTCTTTCCCTTATAGTACAAGCAGAGAGCTTTTCCTTTTGTTGATGTATAGGTATTAGTGGTGAATTATGATTTAGGAATTCTGAGGTCACCTGGCAGTGAATAGACATTTTGTTTCAACAGTGGAAGGAAAGGAGATGGAGGAGAGAGAGTAATATTTTTCAGTACCTTCTGATATGCTTTGCCTGTCTTCAGGTACATTTCTTTGCTAATGTTAAATGTGTTTTGATTTTTGAACTTAAATCTGTCACAGGAATTATGCCTCCAAAACCACTGATGAGAAGAGACCAGATAGAGGGATCAGCAACTAGTTCAGATTCATTTGAGCATATAGCTCGCTCAGCAAGAGAGCACAGCGTTCCTTTGTCAGAGCCCCGCATGATGTGGGGGTCAGACCCATATCCCCATGCAGAACCTCAGCAGTCTAGCTCTCCTCCCAAAGTGTTAGAAGAGCCTGATGTTTTGAGGTAAGCCTGACTTACGTAGTCCTGCATGTCACTTCTCCAAGCCATACATATTTACATACTTGGCTGTGTAACTTAGGTTGCAAACACAGTTTAAACTGACTGGGTTATAGCTGCTTTTGGCCCAAAACTTTAAAAGGAGTTGTGACTGGCAGTGCAGTGTTCTTGGTGCTGTTGTATAAAACAGAAGATACGCCTGCTCTGTAGCAGGGTGTAGAAAGACAATTTACCCCATGATATTTTGAATTTTCAGTTTTGTAGAACAATTCTACAGTGTTGTCCTGTTCTCCATCTGCCCTGCATCCTCCCCATAGCAGAGAACTTCTGTCTGATGTATTAGTTTCAAAAGTGGTGCGTTAAATGCAAATGAAATAAAGCAAGAGTTACTTTTGACATTTGCTGCATGATGAATGGTCAGGAAGGCTTACCCTCAATCTTTAAAGTACCCTGAATTTTTTTTTGTACTGCTGTCTGAGTAATACTCGTGATATTCGCCTTCTAACTTTGGGGCTCCATTTAAAATTGCACGTATGGCCGTTAACACTAAAAAACTCTCATTGCTGATTGTGCATGTGGCACTGAACTCTTAATCAGTATAGAATTGACCTTTACAACTGGCAGCCACTATGAAAATTAATACCTGTTATTTTCTAGGGCTGACATTAATCTTTTTCTGAAACAGAAGATTTATTTTAGTAAATATGAGTAAAATTTTTTCCTTCACCCTAATGTTCTTAATTGTTTGCTGCTTAGGTCTGAGGCACACTTGGAGCAAGAACGAGTTGCTGTCCCTGCCACTGCTTATCCTGTAGAACACAACCAGTTGGACTCACATCCAAAGACAGACTTTTTCAGAGAATCAGGAGAGATGGAGATACAAAAGTTCCCAAGCAGGCCTTTGGAAGATGTACAACCTCTCCAAACTGACACGACTAACACAGCAGTTAATTTTGAAGGAGTGAAGGAGAAAGTTACACGTAGCTCTCCAGAAGAATTGGTGCCTGTAGGGGAAAGTCACTCTTCATTAAAGAGAAGCATTTCCCATGGCTCAAGTCACTCTCTAAAATCAGAAGACCAGAGGAATGAGACAGCAACAAATATACCTAAATTAAATAACAGGCCTCTTGAGACAAAGGAGACAATTGAGAGACTTGAGATTAAGCCAAAAAAAGAAATTCTGATCAACAGTAGAACACTAGAAGGACTAAAACCTGAAAAAACTTTCAAACCTAAGTCTGAAACAAGATGGGGTCCTAGGCCAGGTTATGGCAGGAGAGATGAAGGTGGTGATAGACCAGTAAGAAGATCAGGTCCTATTAAAAAACCTGTGCTTAGAGATATGAAGGAAGAGCGTGAACAGAGAGAAGAGCGTGAGCAGAGGAAGGAGAAAGAAGGAGAAAAGACAGCTAATGAGAAATCCAGCAAATCTGAAAAAAATGACAGAAAGGAAGCACCTCAAGTGCCACTGCCTCAGACTGAGCCAGAGACATCTGCCTCCAGTGGCACTCCTGTGGCTAAGAAGACAACCCAGGATACTACTCTGACCCTGGCAAGCCAAGAGAGGGGTCAGGCTGAGACTGCAGCTAAAGCACTGGTTCAGACACCCGCACCTCCAGTACCGCAGCAGCTACCAGCCGCCCAGCCTGCTGCTCCACAGCTTCCCCCTGCAGTACAGCAGCAACCACCAGCTCAGCCAGCAGTGCAGCAGCAGCCACATGTTCAGCAGCCAGCTACTGCAGTGAAGGAAGAAAAGCAGACTGAGAAGGTGGCTAGCAAAGAGGGTGTAGAAAAAACACGCTTAGAAACCAGACCAGTAAAAAGAGAGCCTGGCTTACCACCTAGGACATACTGGAAAGAGGCTAGGGATAGAGACTGGTTTCCAGATCAGGGATACAGAGGCAGAGGTCGTGGGGAGTATTATTCTAGAGGTCGTAGCTATAGAGGTTCTTACGGAGGACGTGGTCGGGGCAGTAGAGGCCATAATAGAGAGTACCCACACTACAGAGATCCTAAGCCTAGATCAGACCATGTGCTTTCAGGGCCTGTTAGGCAAAGAGAAGAGAGTGAAACTCGCAGTGAGAGTTCTGACTTTGAAGTAATCCCAAAACGACGGCGACAGCATGGTTCAGAGACTGATTCTGACAGCGAAGTTCATGAAAGTGCAAGTGACACGCTGCTTTCAGACAAAGACAGTCTAATCAAAGGCAAGCACCCAAAAAGAGAAGACAGAACTGATGGCAAGAAGCCTCCAAAGCCTCTGTCGTTCAAACCTGAAAACAGTATCAGAGTAGACAACAGATCACTAGAAAAAACATACATTAGAGATGATGAGAACAAACCCAAACCAGGATTTCTTCCTAAAGGAGAGCCTTCGAGACGAGGCAGAGGGGGAATGTATAGACGTGGTGGTAGGGATCCTGGTGGGCGTCCTCCACGTCCATCCACAATAAGGAGACCAGCCTACAGAGACAATCAGTGGAACCCTAGGCAAACAGAGATCATTAAACCAGAAGATGGGGAGCTTCCAAGAAGAAATGAACATTATGGTCCTATACCAGTTGATAAAAGACCTCCAAAATTTGAGAGAAAGTTTGATCCGAATAGAGAGAGACCACGAAGACAAAGGCCCGCTCGGCCTCCAAGGCAAGATAAGCCACCACGCTTTAGGCGCCTAAAAGAAAGAGAGGCCGCATCAAAGATAAATGAGGCAGTAACCAGCACATCAGCAAGTGCCACAGTTAGTAATGCAGTTAATGAACCCACCACCACTGCTCTGGATGTGTCGGAAAGTAAGACACCAGACTTGTCCAACCAGAATTCTTCAGACCAGGCAAATGAAGAGTGGGAAACAGCCTCAGAAAGCAGCGACTTCAATGAGAGGCGGGAGAGGGATGAGAAGAAAACAGCAGATGCAGCAGCACAGGTGGCTGCAAAGGCAGGAGAAAATGCTGGAGCTCCAAAAAGGGAAATAGCCAAGAGAAGTTTCTCTAGTCAGCGGCCTGGAATAGACCGTCAAAACCGACGTGGCAACAATGGGCCAGCTAAACCAGGGAGGAATTTCTCAGGGCCTAGAAGTGAAAGGCGGAGTGGTCCTCCACCCAGAAGTGGAAAAAGAGGGTGAGCACACACATCTGTTAGAAAGCACACATGGTCAGGGTCTTCTGTTGTCCTCTTGTGGTCCAAAATCGTAAGTAGTTAGATTAGTAGAATGGCAGAAAAGAGAGTAAGAAACACATGCATCTGTGGCTGTGTACTTTTTTTTTTTTTGTGTGTGTGTGTGTACAGACACTTGGAACATGGAGCTAAGAGCAGAGTATTCTTGTATGCACAGTGATAAAAATGCCTAATTAAAAATCAGCATTGCAGCGCTGCTTGAGTCGAGCTATGTTTTTCAAGATGTGGATGCAAGCTAGAATGGTAATGTGTGTGGTTTGACAGTTGATACGTAAACTGCTGCATTGCATTTAAGATCACTCAACATAAACAGGCATGTTGAGAAATGCTTGCTATTGAGACTAAACTTTGTTTCCCTGTGTGCTAAATTTGATTGACACTTGGTAATTATCCAGTGCTACTATTTGCCCACTGTTTTCATGCCACACTGCATGGTAGTCTGGTAAGTGGGAAGCAGGACAAGAACTTTTTCCATTGAATGTCTACCCTGTACTCTTAAGACTCATGTGCTTGTAGGTTGCTGTAGTCTTAAGTTCAGGTTTTGCCTGGGCTTAAACACTTGTGATCGGTGCTTTTACCTCCAAATTAAATCTATTAAGAATTCCTTTGGCTAGTCACCTGATGGAGATGTTAAAGCAAAAAGTGGGTATTCTGGGTTCCGCAGCAAAGACAGAATGCTGCAAATCTGACTTATGGCTTCAGATAGCTTTTGGGAAGTTAGCCTGTGGAGTAAGTATATTGTACCTTGTTTATATTTGCTCACATTGCATACTGTATGCTTCTAGTTTGTTTGGGGTTTGATATAGTTTTGTTGGGGTTTGGTTTGGTTTGGGTCAGGTTCTTTTTTTTTTTTGTTTTTTTTTCATGGAAGGATTTACTGCAGTTGAAGTATACTGAACTGCATCCTTGTTGAGCTTTGGTACCTCTAATTACATAGACCAAGCCAGAGGTGACCTTAAAATAATGTTTTGGGTTTTTTTTCTGTGATTCCTCTTGGCAGCAGAGCATTTGATACATCCCCAGAACAGCTTTTGCTGCTAAGCTGCTTCCCATTGAAGAGCTGAAAGTAGAAAGCTTGGAGCCTACTAAGAAATTGCACAGTAGGCACGGCCCTACAGTAGGATCTGCATTAGATTGTTAGCTTCTTCCTGAGTGTTCTCTGTGGCTGATCATTAATTTTCTCAAATTTTTTCTAATGTAGGCCATTTGAAGAGCAGGCAGCAACTGTGCCTAGTGTCGATCCCACCAACAGCAACTCTTTGCATCAGGAGGATGGAGGTGTTACTGCTGCAGGCCAAAAGAGCACTAAGGATGCAACTAGCAAAAAGAGAGAAGAACCTAAGGCTGGTCCAAAGAAGCCTAAGGAAAAAGTGGATGCCTTGTCTCAATTTGATCTTAATAATTACGCAAGTATGTATTGGTAATATCCTAACAAGAATTTGTAATCCTGCCAGATTTGCTGCATATGGAGCTAGATGTTTGAAAACTTACAGGAAAGTGATTTTTTTTTTTTATTTTTTTTTTTAAATACCGAAATAATTATGTACTTGAATACTGGTACTTTTGTCATATCTAATTAATGTGTGTGCCTCTGAAGTGGCAAATCTCGTTGTGTATTTTTATGAACAATAAAGATAAGAACAATTTTGTTCTATCACCTGATCTTAACTCTATCATTCATACCGTTTTCCACCACACTCTTAATTTGCTTAACCTTCTTAAACAAAGGCAGTGGATATCACTGATACTACTTACAGCTAATATGCAAGGAAGGCTATTCACTATTATGTTTTAGTTCTTCATGGAGAGTCTGGTGCAGGAACCTCCAATTTTTCAGTTCTTAAGGATTAACTCCTCGTCTTCAAGCTCAACATCAAAGCATTCTGGCAAGCAGAAGCTTACCTCTATCTAATCAGGACTGATATCTGCGGGGAAATAGCTTCCACTCTAAAGCAGATTTTGGCTTGGTGCACTGCATCTGAAGCCATTAAAACAGCAGCATCTATACCTTTACTTATATTTCTGTAGGTGTTGTGATCATTGATGATCACCCTGAAGTGACAGTAGTTGAAGACTCCCAATCTAACTTGAATGATGATGGTTTCACAGAAGTGGTGTCTAAGAAGCAACAAAAACGCCTGCAAGATGAAGAGCGTAGAAAGAAGGAAGAACAAACAGTGCAGGTACAAGACCAGCATTTATAGTGGGGAAGATGCTCCCTGCAGTACTGGGAATGTTGTGAAGTGTGCAGTATCTTCCTTCCAAAGAAACTGTATTTTCAACTTATATAATTAGATACTTGTATTAATATGAAGTTGTTCAGAATTAGTAAATTATATTAATTTTTACTTAGTCATCGTTGTGTTCTGTGCTTCCTGATTGGGTGCTGCCAGGCAGGTGGAACTGGCAAACTGAAAACACAATTTTTCATACTGTGATAAAGATTTATACTATTGCTTGTATATTGGTTGGTTCCAAGAGGAAAATAGATGAGAAACCATTGCTCCTGTGATTAAATACACCTTAAAAAAATAAACTTCTTTAAGACAGGGTTAATCAGTTTGCTTTTTGCTACAACACACTGTACAGTTGGTTGTCTGTACAGACTTATCAGCTGTAAGAATAAAATTGGCTTCTGCTTACAGGTGTGGACCAAGAAAGGATCAAGCGAAAAAGGCCGAGGCCAGAATTCGAAGCTCCCACCCAGATTTGCCAAAAAGCAGCAACAGGCAGCAGCTGCAGCTGCACAGCAGGCACAAGCTCAGGCACAAGCTCAGGCACAGCCTCCGTGTACAACGCAGACTCCAGGTCAGCCACCAGCTTCTGTTCAGCCATCAAACCAGGCTGCAGGAGGAACAGCCAGCACAGAGTACACAGTGTCAGGCAAAGTTCTGCAAAACACTCAGGCTCACAATGGTCTGGGAGCTGAATTATGGGAAAACAAGGTGCCTCCTTCAGCAGTTCTAAATGACCTCTCCAAAAAATGTAAGTGGTGTCTTTCAGATTTGGGATAGGGCAAGCACTGTAGTTAGAGAGTGCTGATTGTCAGCTCTCTCTGTTGATGTCTCATTTCTACCTGTATTGTGCACAGGGAATAGAGGGCAGCATTCCCAAGTGCAGTGTTGTAACCTATGAATACCTCTGAAAAGAGATTTTTGCGTTACAGTATTACTCAGTGTTTTACGTTATTTTCTTTGCTCACTATGAATGAGCAGCTGTCACTCCTTTCAGAAATCTGTTTTGTTGGGCTTGGTCATATTTCTAAACATGATGATTGCCCCACTTGGAAACAGCTAAATAGGTAGCATATTGTTAACTGCTAAACAGGTTAACAGTTTCTTCACCAAAGCTTATTAATAAACACATCTATAATTTAATTCTCAGTCAATTGATAACTTTAGTGAAAAGCATTTAGCAACATTCAGGGCGGAGTTAACCCTCTTTTTTCTTAATTGTCAGTGGGACCCATTAGCCCACCTCAGCCACCTTCCGTCAGTGCTTGGAACAAGCCTTTGACATCTTTTGGTTCAGCTACATCTCCAGAGGTAAGAATGAAGGGAAGAGTAGCTGTGTATGAAGTTTACCCCAGTTATATCTCATTAGGATTGGGTACAGGTTATCCCTTTATTCAGACGTGCACTTAATTAAACTAATATGTATAGAATTCCATGAAGTTGGAAGATAGTACAGAAGCACAGGATACAGGCTAGTAGTGCTTTTTTGACTGCAGCATAGAAAAACATTTCTCTGTAATGAAGACTTAGCCATTCACACATTCTATTGATAGCTGTTATTCAGAGCTTTTTTTTTTAAGTAAAAATATTGCTTAGTTTGCATGTGAACACTTGTGTACAGTTCAGTAATGTAGATGGAAACAGGAGGTCTCGAACTAAATGTTTTTGTGCCACTTCTTAAGTCAGTGGTACAAGAAGCAGTAGATGCTTTCTTTCTATGTTAGCCCTACTTATGCCATGAAATTTGCATAGCCCTAAACTTACATTTGAAGTCCTGTGGTTTTGTTGGGCTTTTTAGGTCATGACTTTGTTTTAGACAGTTAAGAATGTGACATAACTCTTAGGGGAGACCATTTTAACTGCATAAGGAGATCTGGAAACCTTTAATTTCTTACTGTTCCTCTTGAACATTAATTCTTGAATTTTCATGAGAATGTTGTGAACCTGAATCTGGACATTTTAATATGGCATTTGTCCCTCTCCCACTTCTCTATCAGTTCATAAGCTTGATCTTGTTTACATATTTCTTCACTGCTTTTTTTTCTTACTTTTGAGCTTATATGAACAGTAGGAACTTGAGGAGGAGGAATTGTACGTTCATAGATTGTTTACTCATACAAATGTGTTGCAATTACAAATAATACTTTTGCTGGCAGAAGATAAAGGTACCTTTTTAGTTGTTTTTTGGCAGGACATATTTTGTGCTCTTTTCTGAACCACTGGCATTGTACTGATCTAGAAAACTTTTAAAATGTGTTTAATGTTTACTTTTTAACTAGGGTACAAAGCCTGGGCAAGAAGGTGGAGTCGATCTTGGTATAGAAACTATTCAGTTTGGAGCCCCAGCTTCCAGTGGCAGTGACAATGAAGTTGGCCCTGTACTTTCTGAGAAGTCCACTGATAAGCTACCAGAGCCAAAAGAGCAAAGACAGAAACAGCCTCGGGCTGGACCCATCAAAGCACAAAAGGTAAAAGGTCCTATCTTCGGTACAAACCTTTAAACTTCAAGAAGTTCAGGCAAAAAGAGGTTACAAATAATGGAATAGAGTACTCCTTCAGTTAGGACTAAACTGATAAAAATTGCATTCCCCTTTTATATTTCCTAAAACAATCAACAAGTTGGTTCTTGGAAAGAAGATGGGGAATTCAGTACAAGAAGCAGGTGTAAGTAAACCATATCCTCGCCCAGCAGAGTTTGTCCATTGATTCTGTTTGGAGAAAAGGAAGTGACTAGAGCAGGAATGGGAGTACGAATGTGCAATAGCTTTGTTGGGAGACTGTGGAGGTGGTGGAGTGTTACAGTTTTGTTTTGTAATTTGGGATTTTTGGTGTTTTGAGTTTACTTCACTCAGGCTTTGAGAGCAGTTTTGAAGCAAGTATCCTGTTTCTGCCCTGACTGCATCTCCACAGTTTTCTCTCTTTCTTCCTGCCACCATGCCTGCCTCACCCTCCTCCAAATGATGCGTGGGGACCTGCTTAGTTTTGTAGCCAGGTTACCAAGATGAGTAATTCATCAAGTTACAGGAAAAGTGGTGTTTTGAGGAAAGGGAAGAATTTGGGGGCCACTAATTTGAAGTCTCAAATTCTAATGCCGATGTCTGGATAATTAATTTATTTTTTTGCAGCTAATCTAGAAAGACTAAATAGTTAATCAAATTTATCTCAACCTAAAAAAAAATGTCGCTTGCCCTTCAGAGATTTAGGCACTCCATTTGATCGTTATCATCATCTTCTATTTCCGTTACACTCATAAGGAGTAATACTTTCTCCTCCTGTCATTTTGATTACACTTGGTGATCTTTCAGGTTAATGAAATGTATTTTCCTGTTATTTCCACCTCCTGTGCATATTTAGCTATGCATCGCTAGTACTCAGCACCAGCTTCTTACTCCCAGAAAGAAGTGGTTATAGCAGATGAACTTGGCTGGTGACTTACAGAACTAGCTATTTCAGTCGCTCTCGATGTCTGATACTTGGCAGCAGTCCTAATGTAATTAAAGCCCTTTCTTCAGTTTTTCTAGAAGACCAGGTGTTTCTTTTGTTGGTCATGTTTGGATTGGTTTGAGTTTTTTTCCCCAAAAAAAGCTGTAATCTGAAAGTGCAGTCACACATAGAATGAATTTAACTTCTCCTGCATGAGGCACTCGGTGGGTATGTTGCAGTTCATGGGTTTTATTGCAAAATATAAAACTGATACTGCAGAGGAATAGGCAGTAGTTAATACTGCTGGTGAACTGTAGTAACCCAGCACATTAAAACCCCATACCTCAGATATACTTAGCAGCATGCTTAAAACTACCCCCATGAAATCACTTAAAGATGCTGAGCCCTGAAGTTAATTATATAGAGAGTTTACTTTACACTAAGTTCCTCTTTTCTCCTGCATTATAGCTATTAAGACTCCTGTAGATTTTGTTGAAAGACAAATGTGTGACTAAATGGTAAATACATTGGGGTTTAATATTTCTGTGCACTCTTCTGCATGAGGGGGCTGTAATCCTTTAACTGTCTTGCTGACAAGAAAAAAAAGCCCAACAAACAAACAGTTCCTACACACCCACCACCGTCATTGTGATATTGTTCACCATGAAGCCTAAATACAAATTTATGTTCGAGATTGGAGTACTGTTGAACTAATATAGGCAATGTAAGAGGACCATACTTGAAACAAAACAATTTACATTTCCAGGTATGACCTTAAAGTGTCTGGAGGGATTTCTGCCTCTGTAAACTGTTAGAACAAAAAATACTTGGGTTGAGATGGGTCTGATGTTCCTGATGACTGCATTGCAGAGCTCAAGCATCTGCTTTTATTGTTGGTTTCTTCTTTCCATCAGAAAGCTAGTCTCTGCTGACCACCTGAGGGTACCAAATGCCTCCAGGGAAACTCTAGCCTCCCCAAAGCCCAAAGACACTGTATTGTAAAGAGTCTTCATCTAACTCCTGAAACAGCTGGTTATATTTCTAGAGACAATACCAGTAGCTTCGCTCTTTCTACTGTCAGAGGAATAAGATTTTAAGGACTGCCTTTAAAGAATTTTTGAGCTGCTCTCTAGTGGATAGGGCTGACTAGTCTCAGCCAGAAAGGATGTGGCAGAGCATTCAGGTTGCCTGAGGCCCTTCATTCTGTTTTCATTCAGCTGCGCAAAAAGGAGCTACTGAATTGCAGCAGTTATTCCAGCCATGGTGTCTCTGCAATATCAGGCAACACTTGTGTGTAGGTGTTTTATTTTTCCTGGCTATCTGCTTTAGAGCTCAGTTCCTAGGAAAAAATGCTGCCAACATCCATACATTATCTTTAAATGAAGTTAGTCTTCTGTTCTAGTTTCCTGGGGCCCTGCAAAATCATGATTCTCTGAAAATTTAAATAACCTGTATGTATATGAAATCTTGTGGCTTTTATACTTTGTTGTGCTTTTCTTTTAAGGAGAGTCAAGCTGGCTTTCTGCTTTAGGTTTTTACTAGATATTTAGTCAAAGTTTGTCACTTCACATGAAATATGTATTGTTTGAAAATAAGAGTTTAGATTCCTAATGTTCAAAATGAGCTCATTTCATGTGCATATTGCTAACTTAGCCTCAAATGATTTATCTGTTAGAAAATGCTTATTCTTCAGGAAAGTTTTGTTAGATTTAAACAAAATTATTTTAAGCATGTTAAAATATCCTTGTGGAATAGGATACGGAGAGGGAGAAATAACTGACAAGTTAACACTAACTTAGCTTCCAGACTTGAGTCCAGTAGAAAACAAAGAATATAAACCTGGTCCTATTGGGAAAGAGCGCTCTTTAAAGAACAGGAAGGTGAAGGATGCCCAACAGGGAGAGCCTGAGGGACAGGAGAAGCCATCTCCCACCTCTGTCAGAAGTCCAGAACCTGTCACTACAAAGGAAACCAAAGCAGCAGGTGAACTAAGCACGGAAATAGGAACGATGATATCTGTGTCTGCTCCAGAGTTTGGAACAAGCACAAAGGTAAGAAAAATATGGACAAATTACTGAGCACTATATATAAAGTGTTACTACAATGATGTAATTTACATCTGGTTGCCTGCTGGTGGTACCCGGACAGCAGAGCCCACTGAATAGCAGATGTGAAACATAGTGGTACTGCTTGAATTAAACAGTTTGCCAGAAGTGGTACAGAGACATGCTGGTTTTGTGCCCCTGTAAAAAGATCAGCTTGGAAGGTTTTAAAACTTTTTTTTGCTGCCTTATGAATGTGGGAACTCTGTCCTGAGCCGTGCTGCAGAGAATAGTGCTGGAGCCTGGTATAGGCAGATTCTGTAAACTCACCTGTATGTGATATATGCAAGATGAGTGCTTGATTTTTAGCACAGAACTGAAGTAGTGTGTGCAATCATTGGTTGAGTGCATGGGTTGAAGCTGTGAATTAAGTGCTGTTCTGTGAAAAAAAGAAAAGTCTTGGATAAGGCTTGCTTGGTTACCTAAAAGGTCTGTATGTCAGCTCCTGTTGGCTTGGATATTGTTAAGGTACCACTTGCAGAACTCTTTCAGGACTTGAGGACTCATCATAGTTGTCTACGTGGAACTACCCTGCCTTCTCTAGCTGCTCAACAGCGAGATGCTGACTTGCTGTCAGGATTCATTGTTCTACAGCTCAGTTTTTAGCTGTGGTGCATCGATAGCACTGGCTGAAAAACATCCACAGAGGTGCTCTCCTTTTTGCCTAAGGACCTGGGCAGGGACTGCTTTCCCTGCAGCAGCGTTGTGTTGAGAAAAACTGTGGCTGTCATCTCTTGAATGTAAAGAAGCTGCAGTTTGACTAGCTACTAGTTAATAGTTATACCTGGTTTGGCAAAAGAAAAACGCTTCTTTTGTGCTTTTAAGGCAGTTTTGTGAGTTTAGGCTCGACTTTACTGCATGCTGTCTCAATCTTCCTTTCCCTAGTCTTAAGCAGAAATTTTCTGATGCCATTTAGGAAAACTGATCCTCTGCAGAAGTTGCATTTATTGTTAAAGGAGTCTGAAACGCAGATCACTTACAATTTATCTTTGTCATTGTGGGGGGAGGAAAGACAGTTTTGGCTTTTCTTTTGCTGAGGTGTCATGCAAGCAGAAGATGCTATCTCAATGAAGTGTTACAGAGCAGGTGTTAAGGCAGATACTTGTGTCCAATGCAGTGGGTGCAAACTTGATTTTTGAGTTGAATGGCAAATATGTAAAAAAATTCAGTGCTGGGATTTCCCATCTTTCATGGTAGTTTCCATCTTGTAAGTAGATGTGAAAGGTTTATATTGGTACCAGAAACAGATAAAGTGCCCCTCTTACATGCAGAATCAGAAATGTAGAGCTGTCAACACCAGCTTGCTCAAGTATTTGGTAACAAGGCTCTTTGTAGGTGTCTTGTTCTTTCTCACTGTCTTTCAAGCTCCTGTTACCAGAGCTCAAGATCAGAGGAGTTGCTTCTTCTAAGTCATGTACAGAATAGGAAACATACCTTTGTTGATTACTCCAGGCTAACTTGATATACAGTAGCTCTACTAAAATCAGCATAATTTCCACACTGCAGTTGTGTTTTTGAAGTATGAGATCTTCAAAAGGGAAGTCTGGATTTTGTGCCTTTCTGGCCTTAAGAACTACCACAGTATCAAAGTGTCAAGCTTCTGTCTTCTGGAGGGAAGACCAGAATGAAAGGAAATCCTTCAGTTTGTGCTGGGCATGAAAATTCCCAGTAATTTCTTCATTAAGTGGTTGCTAATAGAATCACTTGATAATAGGCCTAAATATTCCTGCCTCAACCGTTTCAGATTTGCTTTTGAATTCCTTTGTCATGAGCAGTTCCTGGGGCATCAGCAAGTTTTTTTCTACAGAAGAGGTGGGTGGTCGGTCATATTTTATGTTCTGTGGAAGTTGAACCAACAACCTGCAAATTCATTGGATAAGATAAGCTTCATCTACATACTGCAGGAATAAACCAGTCTTGCTGCTTTTTAAAGTGGCTTCTAAAATGGGTGCAAATACTGTTCTGGCCTTGGAGTTCCTGTAATTATTTGTATTACAACTGCTTTCTCTTGTCTTTGTACTCTGTTACATTCATTAATGAGGAAAGAAGTGATGACATCTTTAACCTGATGTTCCAATGTCAAGTACTGAAGTTTTAGCAAACCTAAGTGATTTCTCTTTTGACACTCTTCAATGCTCTTTTCGGAGACTGCTGCTCAGCTTTCAGGAAGGCACACTTTCTTTAGTGTATTTTGTGATTTTAACATCTGTAGAAGTCAAGCCAACTGTCCTCCTTCAGAAGCAGAAGTCTTGTAAGAGAACTGTATCCGTCCCAGAACAAGCATCTTAAAATCATGTGCATTTAATCATACAAAACTGCTTTACCTTAGCAACTGTATAAATAGAAATCAGCTCATACTGGGGAGATGTTTAAGTTTAGAACGTAAGCATGATGCTCCAAAGCAATTGCAGATGTCTCTTGGGTTTTGCAATATGTTTTGTGGTAAAGGCAATCTGATGCGTAAAGTCTTTGAATTGGGTAAACCACCTTACCCTATGCCTCTTCCCACCCTACCATGCCTAAGGTTCTGAATCTTTCAAATCACAGGAACAGTGAATACCTGGTTACAGACATGGCAATGAAATGTTTCACAGGGAGTTGGTAACAATCTTACAGAGATGCTTCTAAAAGCACTAAGGCTGTACTTGAGAGTAAACTTTGAGTGTCTTGGATGATTTATGTAAACCAGGAACAAATCAATAGCTAATTAATCCCATATAAAACACTGATCCTGTATAGCAAGGTCAGCTCTGAAGTCTGCCTGGTCCTTTTGTTCATAAAGTCGCTTCAGGTTTTGTGATCTCTTTTTCTGGGGCAAAGTAGGTAGTTACTAAAAGCTTGCCTGTTCTTTTTCTTCAGGTATAAATAACTTGCAGATAATTCCAAAAAAAGCATGTACAGCTTTTTTGTTCTAGCTATTATTACTGTTACTGGTTTATAATAATCAGTTGGTTTCTTCAGTAAAACAATTGTAGACGAGAATCACTTTAATTGAATTACAGAAGCTTAAGGATGATAAACAATATCTAACAGAAATTCCTGGGCATAATATACTAGTAAATGAAGGACTGTGGCTAAACTACAGTTCTGATGGCTAAACCACTGTCTTACCTGCATGTTCAGCATGTGAGCAATCCTTACAGGACGGTTCAACATTGTACATATACTTCCAAAGGTGTCAGAGTTGATATGGTGGTTTGGTTTTAATTTTACTGAAAAAGCAGTTTTATGCTGTATATTTCTAAAGTGAGAAAGTTAGCAGTTTGATCTGATTTATTTTGTAAGGAATCTTGGTGCTGAGACCCTGTAAAAATTGCTTCCAGACCTTGAAGGAATTTTAATAATGCTGTATTAAAAACTTCTTCTTTCTTATACAGTAAAGCATCTTAAAAAAAAAAAACAAAAAAAACAACAACCAAACCTGTTCATTGCTTCATTAGAAGGACCTTATGACTAAAGCAGCCTTGTTCTACCTAAATTAAGGTTGCCTGTTGGAACCAAATATAAATGTGCAACCTGTAGTTTGATTGTTCAAATTATGGAAAACATCGCAGAACTGGTATTTCAGCAGTTTAACAACTAAAGGAAATAACTAGGTGGAGAAAATACTTGTCTCTGTTTCCTTTGCAAATACAAAAATAAGCTAATGTGCACATTGTGTCCTCTCTCACCCCGTTGTGGTTTAGCTTGTCCTATTCTTTTACCAAACTGAGCTCACCCTTTGAAGGAAGATTCTTTGTTAGAATCTTTATGCTTTAATTGTTCTTTTAGGAGACATTGGCTTAGACTTGAGCAGTAAATTGAGTGTGTTCTTTTTTAGTGGTTTTCCATCATACTGCTTGGATGCAATTAAACAAGCATTTTGTGGTTTGTGCCTTCAGAATCATGTGTTGGAAAGTCCAGGCACTCATCAACAGTTCTGCTGCTAATTTGTTCTTCAGTTACTTCTTGGTGTTTGATTCTGTAAAAATGATGGAGCCTTTTCTGGACTTCAGACATGGAAAACTTTGGATTTTGCAGTGCTTCTAGAGAGTGGATCTTGGCTACTTCAGGGTCACACTGTTTGTCTAACAAAGTTTCTGGGTCAGGTTCTGGTAACACCTGTTTGCCTGTCCAGAATATGCTCAGTAGATATCCAGTGATAAGAAATAAAAAACAGTGTTTGAGATGACTTTGCAGAAGTACCAGTGCCTTTTTGTTCATTGTAGGTCATTCTCTAGATAGGTGGCAGTGTTATCAGTGAGACACTTTGATCAGGCAGTTTATACTTTCAACTGAAATAGCCACTGGCTACAGCTAGGTCCATGAAACGGAAGCTTGTTCATTGAGCACATTAAGGTCCACTTAAACTGTGACAAATAAACTTCAAGGAAAGCCTCTGGGTAGATGGGAAATTTCAGTCCTTTTTGTCTTGGAATCACTGCCCAGTGCAGAAATCAGAAGATAGACTTCACCATCCAGAGAAACTGTGACTTGTGACTTTCAGAGAGAAGACTTAAAGGAAGAAAAATTGTTTTGCAAGTTGCAACCATTCCCATATGTTCTTTTTAATCTGGAAGGCCTTACTTGTCATTGGTTTACCCAAGAAATTTCTCTATTTTAAGCTGCAGAAAGCTTTCAGCTAATACATTTTACTTTTTGAATAGGCTAGAAATGCCTGCAGATGACTAATTGGTTACACTACAACAGTTCAGTGACTAGTGACCAGACAGTACTTCGCTCTGTATATTCTTGCTTTACAGATTGTATTTTGGCTTGTCTCCAGATGTACATTATGAGGTCATGAGGCAAACTGTAATCTCCCAAGAATTCTTCTGACCTCAGTAACAATTCAGCAATAAAAATTGATGGACATGCCTTCTAAGAAAAAAAATGGTATGAAATTCTAATCTTCTGTTGCCCGGTGAACTCCTCCTGTAGAAAGGCTGACATCTGTCCAAGAAATTTAACTCTAATTTAGGTAAGGGAGATATTTTAATGGAATTATTTTTCTTCACAGGAGTCTGTAACAGACTACACTACACCTTCTTCTCATCCTAACACAGTGGCTACTAGCAGTACAAAAATGGAGGAGACTTTGGTGACGAACGTAAGTCTATTGCAGTGATCATCTTGACTTTGAAGACAAGAAAATATTTTCACACTTTAAAGCACAAAATGGTGCCTTCAGTAAACAAGTCACTAGTGTTTTTTTCATGTTAACTAGATTTGCATTGCTCAGTAATCTTACTCTGAAGCGGATTTGGTTTTGATTAGTATCTGTTCTGGAATTCTTCAGGTATTTTCTTGCCTTCTCATCAGCCAAAATGAGCTAAAGAGCACAGAAAATGAGATGTTCCTAGGGGCAATTCGGGGGGGGAATGGGAGGGGAAATGCTAAAAGGTAAGCCTAAATGAGAAAGTGTGCTCTCAGCAGCACTTGGGACTTGAACCTAGTACCAGTAGCAAAGCTCTGTAGGTGAGTTTGAAGAAAGGCTTTTACAAACAGGGCAGTTCTGAACTGTAGCCTGAAATCACAGCAGCTGCGTGTAAAGGAAGCAGCTTCATTGTTTCTGAAAGCAGACAGTAGGCTTTCAGTTGTTCTGTTGCTATGGAGATGGGATGTTCACAGTCCTCATAAAACCGATGATCCTGACTGTGAGCATAGTGTAACGATTGAGAGGACCAGCTGGGTTGTGAGTTGCAGTGAAATCAAGTTTGTCTTGAGTGTGCTGGGATGTCAGGAAGCTTGGATCTTGTGATTTTTGTTGTTTTGAGTAGCAGAAATAGAATTACATCTCAGAGTTGAGTCACTTGTTGATTGGGGAAAGAAAGAATCATACAGTAGGATCTCAGGTTTTTATGAAGACGCTTTTCAGCTTACTGCAGCATCCTTTAAAGCCATTTGGAAGCAATACTGGTTGAACTTTTCTGCTGGGTTTTCTGGTGGTGTTGTGGTTTGTGCCTTTGATGGTTAGTGTGGAAGACTGAATTCTTTTGTGTTAATGATGTTAGTGTGTGCTCCCCTGTGGGGTGTTGGAGTTGGATTTCCAACACAGAATATAGAGGCTTCTGGCCACATAGGATCTGTGCTATTACCTGCTTCAAAGCTTCAATTTCTGTGTCTTTTGGATTAGCCTTATCTCATCCAGTGGAAGTCCATTAGGTGTGCTCTGAATGGAGAAAGAAATGGTTAGAAGTAACAGACTGGCCACTGGATTATTTTTTATCCACTTCATTTAAAACTTCTAGAAATCAGTGTTTTCTTAGGCAAAGAGAGCAATAGCATTATGTCAAGTTTATTTCCTTAAGTTTCACATCTTTCGTCTTTCGAAAGAGAAGATAACTGAATTCAGTTATTGGATGGCAAATCCATTTTGGTTTGTTTTATGGTGCTGTGACTTTGGAGGTTTATAACTTCCTCTTTTTAGAAACTGAATCTCGGAACTCAAGGTCATGGCGCCCCATGTACTGTATTTGTACAAAAGGGGACAAACCTGGCTTGAAGAATTTTTCATATCAGTAAACTGAAATTATACTTTAAATCCCAAAGCAGAAAATTAGTATTTGTTTATGCAGAAGATATGGGCATTTTAGACCTTAGCCTTCATTCAGCCTTTTAAAGAGAGATGACAAGCATCTCAGAACCTGCTGAATGGCCTTTCCCCACCTACCAAATTTTTACCTTATTTTATCAAAATCTCCCTGCAAAATGCTCAAGCCTTGAAGAAATTGTAGCTCACTCAATAAAGCTTGAGCTTTGCTTTTCTGGGGCTTTTATAGTAGACATAGTTAGAATGTGATGTGTGTTGCCTGCCTTTCAGGTGCCCCTGCCCCACACCCTTCCCCTCCCTAGGAGGGAGACTCTACAACAGAGCTCCAGCCTAACTCCAGTTTCTCCCGCTACCGTCGACCTCACCCTCAAGGTATGTACCACATCCCTCTAAGGGTCGTTTTCTTGCATGCAGGGGAAAAAGTTAATGGAGAACTTGCTGGTGAACTTTTTTTTTTTTTTTTTTTTTCCAAGAGCCTTCCTTTTATTTCCTCTGCTGAACTGCTTTTGCATATAAATGGATGGCTGGAACACAAGACTATCAAAGGATGCATTTAAATTATAAATCTCTAACCCCATTTTGCATTAACACTTGGCATCTCAACCAATCTTGGCTCCAAATGCCCTAAAAAAAAAATCCTAGTATTTTAGCATTGTACCATAGCGTTCATGACAAACCATCAGAATCTAACTGAGGGTTTTTGAGAGTTTAGTTGAAAGTAAGTTGCCTGGTTTAGTGTTAAAGGCTGTAAGGAGTTGCTTGGTAAGATGAACTTGATTTCTGTTAGCTGTAAGATTTTGGTGCAGGATTAATGTGGTATTGAGTTGGATGGCTAAAGTTCTGAATAACGAGATGTAGGTGGTAATTTGGTGTCTATGAAGGGCAGTTTGATCAGCTAGTCAGAATGTGTTTTGTTGTGCTATGTTATGTTTTTTGCTCTCCAGCATAGAGAGGTATGTAGAATATTTTGACTGATTTTCCTATTTTGTTGGATTTTGGACTGTGTGCATTGTATAACTTACTAACATAGAGTTGGACTCTAGCTTTGCTACTGTATCTCTAGAAGGTTTTGGTCCTTTTGTTTTGGGTTTTGTTTTTTTTTTTCTTTTCGTTTTGGTGTCCTAGATCTGTTTGTGATTGTGACCGCAGGTGACTGAACCAGTAGAAATACTGTTGCTGCTTCTAGTGTTAGGGAAGAGTGATGTCTGAAATTAGTTCCTCTAATTTTTGAAAACAGGAAATGAAACTAGGGATTGGATTGCAGAGCTAACACTTCGGAGAAACTTGGTTGTCAGTCCCAGTGAGACTTGTGTCTCACTGGCATGATTTGACAGCTGCTTGCTAGTGCTCTCTACAGATGATAGTTATTAATGATCTCTTGTTGAATCTTTGCTTTTCTTTTTTTTTTTTAACACTTTGTTTCCTGAACAAAAAAAAGTTACTTTAAAACAGTAGACCAGAAAAAATGGGAGAGGGCTGGAGAGGGACAAGTAATTTAACAAAAATCTGGTTTTCTGTTGCATTCTTGTTTAAGAAATTACCATAATCTGACTTTCTGGCGCCTGAAAGCATTTTTTGAAAATAGCACTTTCTAACTAGCAGCTGGATATCTGGTTCACATGTAATACAGGTAGGAATGTTACTATAGCATGATCCTGCAAAGAATGTGACACTGCTCAGTTAGAAAGCAAACTGTGATGTTTGTGTCATTCATCCTACAGTTTCTTTTTCTGCCGTTCTGGTGTCAGTGATTTGATCACCTTCTCAGTCAATGACAGGTCTTGGATGTGTGCTAACAAAGTATGTCAAAGATCCATGTTTTGAGGCTGCCTTGAAGAACACTGACCAAAATGTTAATGGAAAGGCATTTGGAAGCAGCTTTGTCTCTAATTTCTCTATTCCAGCCACTGGAGCTCTACCTCCTTTTTGCAAACACTGAAGGCAAAAAGCTTAAGACTATCTTCTGGTCCAGACAGAGCAGAGCTGCTCTTTGTGTTTTCCTCTTCAGTATAATGATTGCTTCTTTTAAAAAGTACTTCTGGTGCGGCAGAGAGGAAAGATTTTCCACCATTCTTTTAAAAGAACCAAATCTCCAGGCTCTGCCTTCATAAAGGAATAATTCTTGCCCCTCCTTTTTCCTCAGTCCCCTATCATGGAAAGCTCTTTGTGAGGAGACTCAGCAGGGGAACTGAGCCACAATTGCTCCCACTGCTTGGCATCATTCTGACAGCGTGTAGGTATGAGGCAGTCTCATGGGAAGGTTTGTTGAGATCTCTTGCTTCCTTGGAGTAACTTTGCTAAAGACACCTTTACCAAGGCGGATATCCTCTTAAGGACTTATTTGATGGGGCTATTGGTAGGTAAGGAGCTGAGCAAAATTAAATTCAGAGCAATCTTAAACTGAGCAGCTTGGCTCTCTTTGACATTCTGAGGTTCCATTTAAATTCCTTTATACAAATCTGGTCCAGAATCTGACATGTTTTGACTTTCTTTTTCTGGTCAGTTAAACTTTGTCATACTTAAGGATGTGCACATTGGTATTTGTCTCCAGCTAAGTTTTGGGGCAATATATACTGGACTGTCATTGCAATGTGAAGGCCCCACTGGGTCAACGGTGAAGAGAAGCCTCAAGCAACTGTGATTTCCAACTAGTGCTCTTACTTTCCCATAACTAGGCAAACAGTGAAACTACACCACTGTCCTCAACCTCACTTAATTTAAAGCCTCTTACTCCATATCTGGTCTGTAGATGGTGCTGCATAGGCACTCTTAGAGTACCAGTCTCTTTTACATCTTTTTTTCTGGCATAAGAAGTTAGAGATTGTTAAGGAGTTCTCTGAAAGCAAAGCTGCTAGAAAACTCGGGACCATCTTATATGCTCTTTAATAAAAATTTGAAAATGGAAGACAAAAGGCAGTGTGCAGGTTAACTTTTACTATGAATAATTTCTCCAGAGCATCATGAAACTTGTTGAATATAATAGAAGCTTCTACATTTTTTCTCTGTGCAGACATTCACAGCTATTTCTTCACTTCCTCTTAATACTAGTGCAGTACAACACTTCACCCTGTCTTGCCAGAGCCTGTGATGTTCAGAAAGGAGCTTGTAGTCTTGCCTGTACTTCACCTTCAGCAAAATTTGGCAGATTAATAATCAATTCTGAAGTTTGCCCTGTCTGCAAGAATTGGAACCAGTCTGGAGGAAAATATTGTGGAGGGGAAACTGAGAATGACTTTGATGTGTAACAAAGTCTTCCTCCTTACTCTTTATTCTCTTGAGGAGTACAGAACTCTGTTTTCTGCATGGAAAGATACTGATCATCTGTTACCCACTTCTTTTGAGATAGCTTTACTTTTTTTTATCACTTCTGAAGCATCTACACAAATACCCTAAGTCATGTTTGGTCTATCCGTGTGCCTAACTCATGTAAAACAGGGTAGGTTAAAAGTATGACTTTCAGAGACTGCAAATCCCAGTTAGGGGGCTCTGTTGATCGAAGGTCAGATTTGTTGGTGAGTATGTATTTGTCCCTTTACATATACCATTAAAGACAGAACCTGGCCTTGAGAAGCTTATAGTCGCCAGATGAGCAATTTTAGCCTATGGCATCCACCTCTGCTAGCAAAACCTTTTCTTCAGCTGGGGGCAGCTGAAAGTTGTAGAGAAGTCCGTGGACTGTGTTTGAGCCATTAAATTAGTGAGTGCAGTCTGAACATTAATATTTCCTTTTCAGTAGTTATTCAACATTGTCTCAGTTCAGATTTGGCATTGCTTGTCTAATGTAGCAATAACTAGGTTATTGGCTGCAGTAAACCAGTAGTTCGTTCCACTTTTGGTGGAAGATAATTGTGTATAAAATACTTAAATTGAAGTTTCATCTTCATTGTCGCAGAAGACTTAAACTCAGAATTATTGCAGGAATAAGGAGCATGAAGTATTCTTAGCATTCATGTAAAGCACTGTGCACAAGCTGTGTCAGCTTGTGATTGCTTCTCGAGCAAGCAGATGCTTTGGAAATCTAAACTTGACTACTCATGTTTACTGAAATAAGTGTTAGATATTTTTGGTGGTCACTCAAAGTGGATGATTTACCAGGAAAGCAAGAGGTTGTTTCATTTAAATGGCCCAAATAACTTGTAAGTAAGGACTTAATTGAAATATTTAGAGGTTTCTTACCTTTCTTTTGCTGACTGTGTCTTTTGCTCTTCATGTCAAGCAAAACCAAGCCAAATTAGTGTGAGTGAATTCTCTTTTGAGCATTGAATGTTAAGACGATGAACTGTGCACGTATGCAGTTAGGGCAGATAAGAAGCTTCAGCTTAAGGCTGTGTGCTTTTTGCATGAACAGAGTTGCACGATCTTGGTGACTTTTTAAGAAGAGGCTCGCATGAAGCCTGAATTGCCTTTTGAGCTAAGAAGGACTGTTAAAAAGATGACGACTGTTTGACTAGTTGAAAATTCCTAATAAATGAGGAAATTTATTTTCTTTTAAACAGATGGAGTCTGCACGCAAAGCATGGGAGAATTCCCCAAACATGGGGGATAAGAGTTCGCCAGTGACCTCAGCAGCATCTCCCATTGCTGGTGGCGGCGGCAGTAGCAGCAACAGCAGCAGCAGCACTGGGCCAAACAGCGGTACTTACAGCTCTTTCTCTAGTGCATCAATGCCTCCTATTCCTGTGGCCTCAGTCACACCGACAACTTCGCTTTCAGGTACCAGAAGTCAAGATATAGTATCCTGTTGTACTGTTTCTTGGTTATGTTTCTCAATAGATTAGATTCCCTTTGCAATTATGTTGTATGCAAAGCAAACAGAAGTTTTACACTAGTATGAAATGTTGGATCTGAACAGCAGCTTCCCAGATACCTTTTGAACAAGGTAATAATTCACCTGTTTCAGTCAGCTATATAGAATATTAAGATACCTCTCCACCTGTGCCACTTATATGGCATTTTAGAGTCAAAGCTTTGACAGCTCATATCGAAACCCCTATGCAGTAGGCAGAGCAAATGTCCAGCTGCTGTTCGCAAGCAGCTCTCATTTCCACCTGGGTTCTTCACAGCAAACAAAAGATGATGACTGCTGAAAGATGAGGCTTTGAAATATTTTTAGCTGGTTTGTGATTTATCAGAATTTATTGTTGATTTATTGTTTCTCTTCTCCTAGGAGCTGGAACATATACAACCTCTTCACTGAGTACAAAGACTGCAAGCACCTCAGACCCCCCTAATATATGTAAAGTGAAACCACAGCAGTTGCAGACAAGCAGCCTAGCTTCTGCCAGTCACTTTTCCCAGCTGAGCTGCATGCCATCCCTCATTGCCCAGCAACAGCAAAGTTCCCAGGTCTATGTGTCTCAGTCTGCAGCAGGTAATAGTGTTTGTGGCTAAGAAGCCACGAGTCTGGGTTTTTTTTGAGTTTTGAAGCTTGAAAGTTGACTTCAGTTCTGGTTTTATCTGAGGTAAAAACAAAATGACGGAGAATATTCTGTAAGCAAATACTCACTAACTGTGTCTTATGCTAAACATGCAAGTTCTATTGGTAAATATAAAGATAATGCTGTGTTGTTAGTTTGTTGAGGAAAGTAAGTTTGAATCTTTTAATGTATCATTTTTCTGTCCCAGAATTGTAAATCACTGGTTTTAAGACCAAGAATGATTTAGTCGTGACTTCTTAAAGTGCTGCAATAATTTAGAATCATGGCTTTTCTCTTTAAAGAAAACCCTACATACAGTTAATCTAAATTACATGACAGTATAGCATGTTCTTCCCATTCCTTCACCCTAATGCCAGTTTTGGCCAGGAGCTAGTGCTCATCCCCCAAGAACTGAATGGGGCTGGAGATCCATATGCAAGACCAATAGATCCTGGGGGTGAATCTGAAAAGATACCAAAGCTGGTTAGGTGCCTAGCTCTTCAGTTGCGTTTCTTCTCCAAGTCTGTCTGGTACCTGTCACAGTGGGAAGTGCCAACAGTGACTGCATCACTAATTCTTGATGAAAACGTTTGTAGCAGGGGGATGTTTGGAATCAGGTACTAACTCTGTTGCTTTTCCTGAGGTACTGCAGCTCAAATCCCAGCATTTTATATGGATACAAGTCATCTATTCAATACTCAACATGCACGTTTGGCACCACCTTCTCTGGCTCAACAGCAAGGCTTTCAACCAGGCCTTTCTCAGGTATTTGGAGATTTCTTATTTCTTTTTTTCCCCCTCCTTGTCCATATTGCATTTAAACTCTACTAATGAGCTAATAGGGGCAGGGGAGAGTTGGGACTAAAGGCTGCAAAAATGAGGTCATGCTTACCTTCGCTATTTCATTTTAATGCATGCAAGCAGTGTTTGATCTCTTCTGTTCCTGAGAATGAAAGCATTTGTCATAAAAGTTGAGAGAACGAGCTTTCACTCACAAATACATTTTATGTAAAAGTACATATTCAAAGGAGGTGTTTTTCTGGCCGTGTTAGTGCAAGCTTATTCAACTTTTGTAGTACAAAATTGCATGCAATCCTGTGCAGTTGTTTTGTACACAAATCTAAATGATTGATTCAGTTTCTGCTGGTTATTTGCAAGGAAAAGTGTAAAATCTAACTAGAAAGTAATTTTCTGAATGGGAGCAACACCAGCTCTGCTTGCAGCTTTGGGATTTGAAGTTTTCTGTTTACTTTGTATAATGTTACAAAATCCTAGCACACATTTAACTGTAGCTTTTCTGCATTACTTTTGTCCTTGGAATATTTAATGGTTTCTTTTTTACGCAGCCCGCTTCAGTTCAGCAGATCCCCATCCCCATCTATGCACCCCTACAAGGACAGCATCAAGCTCAGCTGAGTTTAGGAGCAGCACCAGCTGTATCGCAAGCCCAAGAGTTGTTCAACTCATCCTTACAACCTTACAGGTAGGTAGCATATATGAATTTATTTGAGTTTTGAATTGCAGAATTTATAGAACTTGCTTCTGTGCAGACCTGTGTTCAATAGCTGCCTCATCTTCTCAAAATACCTTTTGTCTGTTTGGCAGAGAACTCTGTATGTGGATTGTCTGGCTAGTTTGCATGTGCGGATGTAGTTATGAAATCATTGGTTCAAGAATTATGTATGATATTTTGTATCTTTAGGAAACCAAGCTAAAAAGTTGAAAGCATCAGTCAATCATATGAAGAGAATAAAAAAAAAAAGAGAAATGAAGAGAAAAAAAAAGAGAATAAAAAAAAAGGGGGGGAATCTGTCCCTTTAGTTCAAAAATTCGTTATTTTCTAATCAAACAAACGTTGTAGCCTTGAAACACTTTGAAATCCTAGTTTGAACCCCATAGGTGGTAGAAACTTAATTTCAGATGTGTAGGGGATAGCAGGGTATATTTTAGAATAAATGTTTTCTGTTTGCCACAAAAGGTAATGGGAAGACAAGTATCTGAAACTGCTTTTCCGAAAGCTTCCTTGCAGTTCTGATTCACAGTGGTGTAATTCTGACAAATTTTGTTAGTTTTACCTTGAGAAAGTTTGTTTGAAAATATAATTACAGGGGTTTGCGTGTGCTGTAGAAAAACCTGCTTGTTGCGATGCAGGAGGCTGAAGCCACAGAAGTTTTAATTGACTAGATGTGTGTCCTGACTTTGTGCTTGGCTGACTTTGGACCAAATATTGCTTGTCCTGCCACAGCTGACAGAAGTTGTTGCAAACAGTTGACTAGTTACAGAAATACAATCAGTCTGGCATGTGGTCCAGATTATATAAATGCTGCTGGCTGATCTGGTCACACACAAACCCAGTATTTAATGGAGTTTTGGGTTGTGCTATTTATGAGTATGAAAGCTTCCCTACATCATTAAAGGTGCAGAGGAGGATAAGCTTTGAGATACAGAGGTTACTGGATTTAAAAAAAAAAAAAAAAATGCTTCTGAGAATCTTTTTGGCTACGTTGACAAGAGGCCTCTGCAATACCTTCTGGGAAGGTTTCTTCAGGGCTCAGAGTGCAGCTGTTCTGCAATTAAGGAAAGGTACGGAACAAAGCTAACCTGGGTGTTCTGTTGGGCAAATACATAGCCACCACACTAGCAGATTAACAGAACCAGTGTTAAGCTGGTACATATTGAGTAAGTGATAAAGTGAAAAGTGTTTTTCCATCAAAAACACTCTGAGCTGAAGAGTTTTGAAAGGGCCACTTATTAAAAAACTTAATTATTCAGTCTGAAGGTGGCTGCTCAGTAGGCTCTTAAAAGCAATAGATAGATGGATAGATCTTCTGGTGAACTAAAACAAACCTGTTTATGGTGCTTTGCTGTACCTGTATGGGGGTGGAGGGGAGGTTTAAACAAACTGCAGCTTCCCCATGGTGGTGATAAGGGAATTGAATATCTGGTTAAAATTAAAGGCTGTGTTGTCTGTGCTACTATTTTTAAGTCAGAACATTCATTTGGAAGCTACAGGTGTCATCGTCCAGTGATTTAACCTGTAAATATTAAAAGCTGGTCTACCAAGATCTGTGAACAAAGCAGTTCATGACTAAGTGGAACTACTCACATGTGGTACTTCCCCGCAGTCCTACCTTATAGCAGAGGAGCTAAGAACTGATAGTTTCTGTATGTTACTGTTAAATTATGCAAAAGTTATTCTAGCATGCACATCTAAATAGCCAAGTGTACTTTGAGATTTAAACAAAAGCCTAGACATTTTTTCCTGTGGCTTTAGTAGCATCTCATTATTTTGTTGTGTGCAAAGTAAATAGAAAAAAACCCCTACTTTTCTCATGTGAAAATCTGTTCAATAGAGCTAAGTGGTTTAATTCCATTTAAAGAATATAACCTATGTTTTTAATATTTAGTGGCTCATTGTTGAGCTCTGTCTGCATTTTTATGTGTAATACTTCAATTCCCTACAGATCCCAGCAAGCTTTTATGCAAAGTGGTTTGTCTCAGCCATCGCCAGTAGTTCTGTCTGGTACAGCCTTACACAACTTCCCAGCAGTACAACACCAGGAGCTTGCCAAGGCACAGTCAAGCTTGGCATTTCAACAGACTTCTAATACGCAACCTATTCCCATCTTATATGAGCATCAACTTAGTCAAGCTTCAGGACTGGGAGGCTCTCAGCTGATTGATACACATATTCTCCAGGTAGGAAATGTCCAAAATGCAAAACTTCTGCAGTGGTTTGATACAGATAGTGCAATAATAAATCAGTTATTGCTCAGCTTGAGATAAGCCCAACTCTGGTAATTACATGATAGTCAAGGTGGCAGGAAACTTAAGATGGTTGGAAGAGAATGTTCATTTAATTTCATAATGGTATATTAGCATAATCTCTGAATGGAGGATTATTCTCCAAACTACAGGGCTCCTTGCATTTCAGTTACTAACAGGAACTTCAGGTTTAATTTCTGTTATAGTAGACGATTAAAAGGCAGTTATACCATTTGCAAATGAGAGCATTATCACATGCTGAAACCTTCAGGTAGTCAGCTTCTTATGCTGTGGTTTCTGCTGTACTGGCTGAAATACAGAATTATGTGCCATGCTGTCTCAGAACTGCTCTCCTGAGTGTTCTTAATCTATGGTGTGTCTCACTCTTCCTAGGCCAGAGCTACACTCACTCAAGCTTCAAATCTGTACTCTGGGCAAGTTCAGCAGCCTGGCCAGAGCAATTTCTACAACACTGCACAGTCTCCCAGTGCTCTCCAGCAGGTAAACTGTGGCATGGTAAATTTCCTAAATTGTATTCTTCTTAAAAGCATGTTGTTGATGGTGGGTTTTGTGAGATGGGGGTGGATGTGAGGCTGAGACAATCTTTAATTCTTCCAAAATTAATAGCTAAGGAGAGCTACTACAGCAGCACTACAAAACTGAATTGCTGAGAAGTTGGATGGCCTACAAGTTCACATTGATCATTTGTCTCTGATATCCTTCTCTTAAGTAGTTCATTTTCCAGTGACAGGCAAAGATGTGGTTGGTATAGTGATGTTGCTAACTGATTGAGGCATACACTGCCTTTATGAGGACAGGTATCAGTGATGGCATCTAGAGACAGACAGACAAACTCCGTATGCTTAGTGCAGCCTAATTGTTAACATCAAATCTGATTGAGATGAAACTTTAGAGCTGCTACATATGGCAATGATACCAAATATGCAGGAAAAAAAAAAAGTCAGTAGACAGATAATCATACATGCAAACGAGAGCCAAGTCAGTAACCAATAACCTACGTCAGGAGGTTTGTAAAATAAACTCTAGTGAATTTTAGTGGGGGTTTTTTTAATTCTTTTGTGAAAGAACTGCTAATTTGATTTGTGCAAGGGGTCTGTTGTATTCACAGGATGCTGTCCAGTGGTTTCCATCTTCTGGTTCAATTTTTATATAAGTGGCCTTAAAAGTAAAAAAAAAAGCTCTATGATGAACTGATTTATTATAATATATATGTATGAAAAGTTGCCAAGACAAATCTAGAAGAGTCAAATTTCTGTTGGAAATCTAGCATAAGAGTTTAAAGATATTTTTAGAAGGGTTAGTGCCTTTAATGTGTTCAAGCTTATGTGTCTCTATACTTCTAATCTGTTACCCTTCAGAACCCTAGTAAGTCTTTTACATCTGGACAATATCATTCTTCTGGTTGCACTTAGAATATACTTTTGCCAGCTGT
>JANHGB010064295.1:21538-32235 GCA_026283785.1 Coracopsis vasa | reverse complement strand
GTGATGGCATTCTATGCTCAAATCCAGTGCTCATCACTTATGATGACTAAAAGTATTTGAAGTAAGTTTTGAGTTGAATTAAATTTACTTCTTGATACAATGAAATCGTGTTGAATGATGAGTTAGGAGCTAACATGCAACTTTGTTTCTGAAAAGCAAAGAGACAGATGTCATTAAAACTGATTATAAAGACAGGCTAAACATTCGCAGCTCTCTGGATCAATGTGCGAACTCATTAAGAAATTATAGAGCTAGTAAAGAAAGTTAAATAATGGCCTCTGTGTATACATTACTGTTGGTTTTGTACTTTCTTCCAGGTGACGGTACCTTTGCCAGGATCACAGATTTCTTTGCCCAACTTTGGATCCACAGCACAACCACTTATTGCCCTACCCCAATCTTTACAACCACCACTACAGCACACACCACCACAAGCGCAAGCTCAGAATCTAAGCAGACCTGCACAAGTAACCCAGCCTTTCAGAGGGTTGATCCCAGCAGGAACTCAGCACAGCATGATTGCTGCAACTGGAAAGGTAACAGTATTGGTATCTACAGTACAAAAATTAACACAAAGCACAGCTGTATCCTGTTTTATAGAACTGGCGTGGCAACCCATGCTGACCTTGCATCTAAAAATCTGCCTTCACTTTAAAAGGTAGGAAGGGGAAGGTACAAAAGCCAGTCAAGGTTAGGTCCTTAGTGACTGGGTGTGTGCATTTTATAAAGGTTTAGGTGAGTTTTTGTAGCTAAGCTGATACTAGTCCATTTGCACTGCAGGAATATCTAGTTTGATAATGACTGTGTAGGATATTTCATGTAGAAACCATGCAGAAGATAGTACAGAGCCATTATTAGAGCAGCAGGTGAACAACATTACACTGTTAAGGCTGGTTTATGATTCTGGTCGTGCATGTATTTATTGCATTGTTTTGGTCTCATAAAGGAGTGAGTTGTATGTGATAAAGTCTTTCCAGTGCAATGAACTGGAATTTTAGGGGCTTCAATGGACTCTGTATCAGCTGTGACCTTAAACCAGAATTAAACTCTCCTAATGTTGCTGGGGGCCTGCTTTTCTGAATAGCACAGCAAGGTGTATATTGAGAACACAGCATTGTATGAAAGGCAGGACCTTTGATATGTAAAAGGCTGGTTTTGCAGCTGAAAAAAACTCTTTTTGAGTGACAGCTCAAGTAAAGAGATAACACTGAAATAGTGCAAGAAACTTGAATATCTAGGAGGGAATTCTGTCCTAGCCTTCATCTGGAGCTGCTGTGGTGATTGTTAATGAGGGGATGTATGTAGCTGGCTTCCAATCAAGGTCTCTTGTCTTAGATGGAGTCACAGATTTACAGGCACCTGGGATTTTCAGATAGTGTGCAGCACAACGCAGTTGCAGCATACTTTCAGGTGAGCAGTGGGTGGCAACAGTGGACATGAGCACAGCTAAGTTTTTTGTCAGCTGCAGCAAGGTCTTTCACCAGTGCAGGGAATAAACTCTGGAGTTGCACCTGAAATCCTCATATCTCGTGGCATACATTTTAGGATGCTTTTGAGTATAAAATAACCATGTTGTCCCAATGGTTTACAGCTGTGATCAGAAAAATTTCTCTCAGTTGTTAATTTCATGTCTTCAGCAGTAAAGGAAACCAGAATTCCAGATCACCTAAATGAAGTTTTCATCCTGTCACCCACCAGAGTATATGGAGATTTTTACACCATGCAGTTTTCTAGCTTCGTAGGATCTGGCCAAATATTTTCACCTCTATAATTTTTATGAGCCTATTCTAAGCAGCAGCACGTTTCTTGCTATGGCTGGAAGACAGTAATTTGTCATTGGAAAATTAACACTTACTTCAACAAGAAATAAGAACTGCAGTGATATGGTGGCCTTAGGTGACTTCCCTGCATGTTAAGGGTTCTGTCATGTTCCTGCTAAAGAAAGTCAGCTTAAACCACCGACTTGTATTTAACTGATTAGTGTTGCTATTATGCTTCATGGCCGTGTGTGGAAAGGTCCCAGAGACTAATTTATTCTGTTGAGTGTACCTGCAAAAATAACATATAAGATTTATTGCTCCAATTAGTCTGGAGATTTTTTCGCATAAATGACAGCTCCATTTTGTCTGTGCTTTTTATATTTTTATGAAACTGGATTATTTTACGGCATTCTTCACTTCAGCATTTTTCAGGATTATATCTAAAATTTTTCATGTGATACCTGAGATGGGGAAGGAAATATCAACCCTGAAGCACTTTCTTAGGGCCAGACAAGTAAGTCCCAAATCCCTTTTCATTATGCAGGAAGATCAAGTTAGAAAGGCATTACCATTACTGGAAGTGCCAAATAGTGCAGAAAAATTGTACACAGAGGTGCTTGTGGTGCTGGAGCTGTCTTAGTAATAATAAGCCATTTTGCAGTCTGGCTTTCACCTCCACTTAAATGACCTGTTTTCACTGAGAAAAATGTGAAGTAAGCTAACAGTTTCTTAGTAAACATAGTATTTCTTTGAATTAGAATTAACATGTTGGTTATTTTGTTTTTCAGATATCAGAAATGGACCTGAAGGCCTTTGGAGGAGGCATCGATGTTAAACCTGGAACACCCCCAGTTACTGGTAGAAGTACTACTCCAACTTCCAGTCCCTTCCGGTAAATCTCTTAAGCTCAAAATTCCTTGAAATCAGAGCTAGAAAATGTACCTAGTCATGCATGAGCAGACAATCCTGAAAGTTTTGAGGTATGGAGCTACTAATACAAAAATGCAGTGCTTAATCTTGGCTTAAAAGCAGCATTCCAGTAGGTCATCAGATATGCTGTAGTTGGCCAAAAGTACATTGCTCTGAAATAAAACACTTAAAATATTTTTTTATTAAGTGACACTAAACAAGGCATGTAAAATGACCTGGGATTGTACCAGGAAAGTACAGGCATGGTAGGGAAGATGTAGTTTGGTATAAAACTAAGACAGTTCATCTTAATTGCACTGCTCAAGGTAAAAACACTTAAAGGCTTACACTGCAGTTGTGGCAACATTTCTGTTAGAGAGCTAAGAATCACTGCAAGATCCTGTAGGCTTCTCACAAGTGAAATTAGTAAATTAAAAAAAAAGCAGGTTCTCTTGGTTAATTGACAGAATTGGTAGAATCTTGCTCATACACAGATGCACTTCATGGTAGACCTATTGGGCTGCTTGTGGATGAAGTTAGTGGGTTGAAAGAACTTGAAAAGAAAACTTTGCTACAAGATAGCTCTGTTCTTGCAAACTGTGCTCCTGTGCATAGTAGTGATATTTGATGGGTTTCACTGTAGCAGACTGACAGTGTTCATGCTTTTCTAGTGAGGTGGAAATGAGATTCTTGAACTCAGTGCTGAAGTCATGCTTCTAATACTTTACCTGAGTAAAAAGTGAAGGGATGAGAAGAAGAAACTTGAATTTGCAAGTTCAGTCAGCATTTAAGACAGTTGTCTTGATAGTATATATCTTAGAGGTTCTACATGAGATATCTCTTCTCCTAGCAATCAAAGCAGGGCTTATCATAAGCTTTTGCTCTGAAGTGTAGAGTACTGGGAAGATCAACAAAAGCATAGTAGATCTCAAGAGCTCAAAGTGAAAACTAAACAAAGACTTCTTTAAGCTCATAAAATGTTGGTGTGTACTGAGTATGGCTGGCTTCCTTGCCACTGGAGCCCCGCTGCTCATTTTACATTACAAGTATCACCCATACACTCTGCAAATAAAAGCTCCATTTCCTAAAGTAGGCTGCTCGCTCTTCTCTTTCTGAGAGCTGTTCAGTGCCTTTCCCTCAGATAACCTTTCAGGTTTCATTTAATTCACAGTGATTCAACACCTCTTAAGTTTTAATGGAGGGTCATGTTCTTACCCAGATGAAATGGGGAGAGTGTTTTCCATGAATTCTTGAAATGTTTCAAGTGCATTTTGAAATGTTAGACAGCAGGTCAGAGCTGTACGTGGCAGCTTCTGCTGCACATGCTTAATGCCTGTTGTGACAAGCTCTGAACTTGACACAATAGAGAGCAAACATTGTAGGGGGGTAGAACTGAACATAAGGTAGCAAGGATGGGAAGGGCAACATTTTTGACATTAGTGTGTGTTACGAATGCTTTTGGGAAGGGTCTCTTAAGTACCCTGGGATCTTTCCATATCCTAGTATGTCTGGTTTTTCTCTTTGCATTCTTAAGTTCTGATTTTGCTTGCATTTTAAATTAATGGTAGATACAGAAGGATATCTAATACCAGCTTCTCCAAGAGACTATTATTTTTCTCTGTCCAATGCTGAATTTCTAGTTAAGGTGTAACTAAAAGAAAAAACATCTGAATGAGAGCAGTGTGATTCTAACTGGTGTGTTTTTTCTTTAGGGCCAGTTCTACAAGTCCTAACAACCAGTCCAATAAAATGAACAGCATTGTCTACCAGAAGCAGTTTCAGTCAGCAGCTGCTGCTGTAAGAATGACACAGCCGTTCCCTGCACAGTTTGCACCACAGGTAGGTGACTGCTGGCTTCTTACAAACAAATCCATTTCTCTGTATGACCTGGTGACTCTTAACTTGGCTGTGTTCCCTCAGGTCTTATCATAGGGAGATACAAAATTAAATCTTTAAAATGAAATGGCATGATTTCAAGATGAAAGAAAAAAAAAAAAACAACAAACAACCCTCTCTCATCTTGCTAACTAGTAGTGCAGGTTTTGTGATGTGTTTAATTTTGAGAGTTCTTGCACACTGAGGAATTTAATACAATTTGTGAATCATGTAGAACAGACTGTTGTTCCGCTGGCTTCCCCATGCAGCTGTAGTGCTCCTCATCCTGCAAAAACAGGTCATTTGGTTGGGGAAGGGGAGCAGCTTTGTGTCTCAGAAGGGTCCCAGTGCATATTTTAAATGCTTGAAGACAAAGCCGATTTGCAGTTTTGAGATGCATTTATAAAGTATTGGTGGAGCAGTTGAGGTTGGAAAGGATCTCTGGAGTCCAAACAAAGCAAGGCTGATTACAAAGGATTTAATTTGCTTCTGGCGTTCCAGGGAGCACAGCTTACAAGGGTGGTGCATCCCTGTTACAGGTGACTGTAGCCAGGCTGCTAGGGAAATCCAGCCTCTGTAAAAATGCAGGATATTTCTGTCTGTCTTCAGCATTTGGAGTGTTTGATTGTAGGATTTGAGATTTGATTTTTTGGATTGCCACTAGCAGGAACTACCTCGCCTTTCCAGGCTGCCTTTCACTAGTGAGTCCTCCACTGCCTGGCTGTGTCCCTGTCTTCTCTCTTATTACACACTGGGTGGAAGTGGAAGTTGGTCCTACTTTCAGGTACAGCGGCACTACAGGGCTGTTTTTTTCTGGAGTTCAAACATGGCCTCTCTTAACATAAAAGCCTATTTTCTTGACATGAATGTGACAGCAGAGCAGCACCTTTTTCCCCATTTAAAATAATGCCAACGTGCAATCTAGTTGGCAGTTTTCTAATTGCGAAATGTCTCTTTTTGTTGTTTTTTTTCCCCCACTTAGATTCTCTCTCAGCCTAACCTGCTCCCTCCATTGGTAAGAGCCCCATATACTAACACCTTCCCAGCGCCTGTTCAGAGGCTGCCAGTAGTACTGCATAGTCAGATGCCGTCTCAGATGACCACAGGCCTTATGAGCCACCCTCGTTTACCGCGTGTGGCCAGAGGTCTTTGTGGATCAGTATCTGGAGCCAGAGGCAATCAGGCCCAGGCTGCGATGAAGGCTGAACGAGACATGAAGGTTAGTATTTGGACAGCGGTGCTGTTAACACCAGTTCAGTCTTGACAGCTTGTAGGGCAGGAATGTGTCTGCAAATCATGTCATAATTAAAATGCCTCTGGACCCAAAGCCAGTATAGCTGGGCCTCTAATAGCTGAACACAGACCTCCTCTAAGCCCTGGGTTTTTTTAATAAGAACTTTAGACTAAAAATAGTGTAGGGAGCTTCCAATCTCCAGTGGTCTTGTGGTTAGCAGTTGTGAAGCTGCCACTGCTGTCAAAGACAATCTGACAATTAGATTTCAGGAGCCTGGATTTTCTGAGTAAGTGATGAAGCCTGCAAACCTTTCTGATAGCTATCTTTTCACATCTGCCTCCCCAGCTCTGAACCCCAATATTGAACCCCCCTGTTCCAGCCAGCCTCATTACTTGGTGATTCTGGAGATTCAACTCCCAGTGGTTTGAAATGCCTGTGATTAATTGCCTGTGGTAGAACGCAGTAATGTGGTATGCTCCACAGAAGAGGTGGCTGCATTTCACTAGCAGGTGATGAGTTAAAGCACTTTGGGACCCTTCAGGTTGAGGCAAACTCTTCTTACCAAGGCGGGATTGCCATAGGGGGTGTCTGTGTAAGGACACCATTGTACACTGCACATGTTTGCTGCAGAATAAGTTGCTCGTACAGATAGATGGTGCTAAGGAGCTCCTTCATCTACTGTCATTTGCCACAACCCATGCATTCAGGTGTAAAAGCAAAGGAATGTGTTTTTTTCCTGGTTATGTCTGCTTGTAGGAGAATCAGTTACCCCAGATAATTGATTACTCCTTAAATTCTAGGTACTTGGTCCGTTTAGTTTTCTACCACCAGTTTATTAGCTGTACACTTACCAGGTGATGCTTAGTATATTGATGAGTATATTACAAGTTTAATTTAGACAGTCATAGCAAATACGACTATACAGTCCTGTTTTCCAAATCTCCCTGCAAACACTGCTCAGAAGAATCTGAGTTATTTTGTCACACTTGGTTACTTGTGATCAGTTCCTCCAGACTTCTAGCCTTCAGGGCATGGCTGAAATGTGTGCGGAAGATTTCAGGTGTCTGTCTGGCTCCAGTAAAAGCAGACTGTTGCTGCAGTCCTGCACGCCAGAGTTCAGAGTTTTTATGTTCTGTTGCTGGTTGAGTTACTTGGAGCAACTACACAGTATGAAAGCCAAGACCTCTTGTTCCAGGCTTATGCTTTTTTGTACCCCTGTTGCGTGTCATCCCCCCTGCCCTGTTTTCTGTAAAACAGCATAAAATACTTAGAGAGGTATGTGGAAGCTTAGCGACTGTATTGCAGTGGAGGCTCCTTGTATTAAAATACACCTTTTTAATTTTAAAAGGCATTTGATTGCATTGGACTTAATTGTGCAGCTTCCAAAAGATTCACCTCTTATTGCAACTCCTGCTTTTGCTTAAGCCTGGACAGGAAAGCGAAGTGCTTGATCTCTGAAGCCTCTGGTCTGCACAGTGTAAAACCTACAAATAAAACACGTAGTCACAAAGGCTGAATTTCACAGGTGTAAGTCAAGGTTAGTGGTAGGATTCAGAGGAGGAAAGAAGCCAGGCAGTAGTTTGTGCTGCCTGGGATGAATGCCCACTCTGAGTGGGAAGCAGATAAGGCCCCAGCTTACACAGAACACAACCTTGAACCTGGTTCACTTGCATTCCTGCTGTAGACTCTGAAGTCTTGTGTCCAGAGACGTGTGTTCGGGGAGGAATTTGGGTGCTGAGAGTAGGTTCTGCTGGTGTGATAAACGGCTCCTGCACTAATGAAGTCCAGACCACATGGCAGCAGAAACGACAGCTGGCATGGCCCTCAGTGCTGATGGTAGTGTTGAGGCATGGGCAGTGTGCAGGCACACATGCCTTCTGGTCATGTCTGACTTCCACTGAGGAGTGAAGCTTTGTTTTGAGCCTGCTGTAGGTAGTGCTTACACTTCTTAAACTGTGCAATAATAGTGTCATAAAAAGATGTTAGTGCTTCAAACTATTGTCCTTGATCCTCTTTTCTGGGTTGAGGATTAGGAAGAGCAAGGGAAGCCTCGGCATGATGTTAAGCTACTACTGAGGAGCCAAGAGCGCAGATGTAGTGACATCTAGGAAGCAGCTGGATGGGTGCTGCCTTTCTAGAAAAGTCTTGCCACTGCAGTCAGTCCTTCCTCTTTCATTTAGGAGATACTTTTGTGAAGTCACTCTTATCCAATGCCCTCTCTTCAGTAAACATATTTTCTCCCTTTCTTAAGGCAAAGCAGAGAGCAGAGGTACTTCAGTCCACCCAGAGATTCTTTTCTGAGCAGCAGCAGCAGCAACAGAACAAACCCATAGGAGGCAAAGCGCAGAAAGTGGACGAGAATGGGAGCAAACCCACCGAGGCAATTGCTGACTCTCCAGGAGTCTGCCAGGACAAAACCGAGGAAAAGCCCACCCCTGCACCTGCTACAGCAACAAAACCTGTTAGAACTGGACCAATCAAACCTCAGGCAATCAAAACCGAAGAAACAAAATCTTAGAGGCTGTGTTTCCATGGAGAGAGGGGGGTAGAGGGGAGGGTGGGTGAGATGACAGCAGCATGAATTTCTAGCCCAAAGGAAGAGACAGTAGTGTTCTCTCCCTGCAGGGCTCTGAACAGTGTAAAGTGACATAGAAGCCTTCAGCAGTTATGGATGCAAACTGTTGCGCATCCAGCTGAGCTTCTAGGCTCCTTGGGCTTGTGTCTGCTCTAACAGCATGGAGGCTGCTTTTGGTGTGTGCACGTTCTACACGTGTGCGCATGTACTGGCTTACACACCTGTATATTTCCCAAAGTGAAAACAATTGAGCAGTAGTAACGGCGGGGAGGTGGTCAGGAAGGCTTGTTGCGAACTGACAAGATGAATACTCGTATTTTCTTCAGGCTCTGATCTTCAGCTGCTATTTATCTTTTTATAAACCCATGAATACGAGAACATGCAGATTTGAAGATGGTGCTGGGCCAAGTAATACGTGTTAAGTTTTTAGTGACTTAAGAAGCTTCTGTCTTGTAATAAAGAGAGGGATTCATACAGCTGGCAAAATTGCCTTTGCTGTGTGACCTAACATAACACAGAGTAATGCTGATGATGTTGAATTTCCCTCTGAAGGCAGTGCTTTGCTGGCTGCTGCTTCTTGGATGAAAATGTATTGCATTTAGATCACCATACGAAAATGCTACTTGGCCACCTGTTCTTTACACCCACTGCCCCCTCAGTTGTTCACCTCTGGAATTGAAAGGTTCATTGCATCAATAGTCAGATTTGTTCTGTTCACCTCTGTCCAGCTATCTTTATATGATGCGAGTGATTTCTAAACGGTTTCCAGTTTATGTCTGTATACAGCAGCGAGCACTTCGAACTGTGCCACGAGAATAAAAGAAACCTTATCGGCTTAAAGAGAGTTTAATCTAAAAGGTGCATTCTTTATATCAGAGCTGCGTCGCACCACCTCCTTGCCCACAGTGTGCTGGAAAGTAGAATCAAGTCAAATAAATGCCTTTTTAATTGTATCCTCTAGTATTATAGCTGTAGGACAGTACTGTATGATACTTCTGTGAATGTAAGATACCCTGTACCTGCTTATGATATGTAGTAGTGACTGTGCTATACTGGAGCTGTTTTTAATAATGTTATTCTAGAGGTTTTTTTCCAGACAATGATTGAAAAAGCTAATAAAAAGCACCAGGTACCACATCAGTAGCAGAATTTGCTGTTTTTTTCTGGGATTTTTTGTTTTCCTTTGTTTTTTTGTTTTTTTGTTTTTTTGTTTTTTTGTTTTTTTTTTCACATGTTTTGGAAGGAAGAGGTGAGAGTCTAATGTGTATAATTTTGTTCAAATGACTGCAGAAGCTGGAAAGGCTGTTGCTGCTATCGATGCCTAGTGAATCGCTATTGGTTACCTTTTTATATAAATATATATATAATTTGAATTTTTGGAAACTTTAGCTGTGATGTCAACTTTGGAAAAAAGTATCCCACTTGTAGTGTGAGTTGGCATTGTACAGAAATTAACAGCCATATTGGTCTAGAAATGTTAAACTTAATTTTTTTTTTCCATTTGTACAGGGGTAACGCACTGTATTAAATATGTACGGTCTTATTTACATGGGTTTGATTACAGAAACTAATAAAGTATTCTCTAAATAAAGCACCCGGGTAATCTCGTGATTAGCGCAGTGCTGCAGGATGCACGGAGGGTGCCTGAACACTGTGTGCCGAGTGAAGGGTGCGCATGACAGCTTGGGAGAACAGACTTCTGAGGAAAACCAGTCTGAAACAGCTTATTTCTGTTTCCCCTGGTGCTTTTGATCTCATTCTGCAGCAAAGGGATGTGGCTTCCATCTAGCTCTGGACGGGACCTGCAGCTTGTGTTTGCCAGATGTTACCCCTGCGGCATGTTGGTGAGCTGCTGGCTTCCTAGAGAAGAGCCGCTCGTCAGAGGAGATGAGGATAAGCACAGCTGGTTACTCATTTTAGCTGGTGGCTGACAACAGGCATCAGCTGAACCCTCACAGTAAGGGCCAAGAGGTTTCCTGCAGGAGGGAGCCTTGATCAGATCCTTCACATGGGTGCAGGAGGCTTCCTTCTTGTGCTGCTCCTGAACTGCTCCCTTCCCAGCTTGCAAGGAATGCACACTCACTACCACATGTTCAGAACATACAGTTACCGACTCAAGCCCTTAAGTGTGGGGCAGGATGAGGGCTGAGCATCCTTCAGTCCTTCAGTTGCAGGGGGAAAAGCATCCCAGGTTTCTGCCCCAGGTTTGTAGGGTTCGGAGCAGCAGGATGCTGTCAGCTGGACCCCAGAGGGAACCTGGTACCAAACACCAGAAACACTGTTTGGTCTCTGGGAAGTAATTCCTGCCTTGGGAGAAGGTGCTGGCTAGCAATGCACCTCCAAC
>JANHGB010064288.1:0-25273 GCA_026283785.1 Coracopsis vasa | reverse complement strand
CTACACACTTGTACCTTTTTCTACTGGCTTTCTATGTCCATAAATACAATCTTTCTTAGCTTTGCTTCCAAAATAAGCTGGTATTTAGAAATGTTTAATGCCAAGTAATGATGCATACTTAAGTAATAGGTGTCTGTGGGAGAAGCTTTAGGGCTTTTTGTATGTTAGTGTTAAAAGACAGAAGCCCATGGCATACAAATTTAGAGGAAGAAAGAAGACAAAAGTGTATTTTACTACTTGGTTTTTTAAAATGGAGATCCTCACTTTGAAATAGATTTCAGGATTATTTTTCCTTTTTTTTTTAAGAGATAGTAACTGAAATCTGTGGGAAAATGTAACTTACAGTTTTAGAAAAGAGATGTTTGAAGCTTCTCAACATGTTTTTTTGAAATCAAAGAATGATTCTCTGTTAGTTTGCTTTTGTCAGAGTTGGTCTGAGAAAGAGTTTTGTAGGTGGGAAATCCATTCTGTGCCATTTGAAGCAAACATTGACTGAAATGGCCAGGTTCACACCTTGGTTTTTAAATAAATAATATATTTTTTAAAAAATATGTAATGAAACCATTCCAAGCTGTGGTGCAGTGTTATTGAAGGCCTTTTATAATACTAAGCAAACCAGAGATTGATACCTTGTGACTACAGACAGCAGGAATATATTGAACTTCAGTAGTACCTGCAGTATGACCTTGTTTTGATTGGTGTGCCCTGTAAACTGAGACAAGCGCTGGTACTTGGACCTAACTCAAGTAGCACTCTCTCCGTGTTAACAGTGTTAAGAGCTAATGCCATGTGTTGGTGGAGCCATGTTTTATGGACATGGGGGTGCATAAAGTTATTTTGTGTTACTAAGGTGTAACAATCAGCTTGATACATGTACTGCTTGTTAACATGCAAAATATAAATAAAACAGAGAGAAACTTTGTAGGTTCGCTACAACTGCCTTTAAACCTTTCCAAGATTTCTTCCATGTTTCTCAAATTACTGCTGGACTTAGTGTTTCACTTCATTTAATTTAAAATCATTAGAATAACTCCTGTTCTGTCCTTTTTCCATCTTTCCATGATTACCAATTAAAGCATTTGTTTTGCATTAGAAATCCAGGTAGTTACTGTTGTTTCCTAGCAATGCGAAGAAATCAGTGCTACCTTCCAATTAAAAAGAACATGATATTAAATACTAATATGATTTTTGTCATTTTTAGTACACTGGCATCTGCATAACAACGTGAACACTAGAAACCATGGAAGTCTTGGGGTGGTTGCAGTGTGCTTCCCATTCTGATGGCAGTTGTAAACAACAGTTGTGAAACAGTAACTTGCCTGCATTTCTGGTTGTATATCCTGGGTTGTACCACCTTCTGTTATCATTACTACAGTGTGCCGCTTGCTTTTCCTGTTGTTTCTTGGGTTTATTTGGGGTTTTTTCTAATGTTCAAATGAATGCTTAGTTGGTATTTTATACAGTTCTATAGTATAGGGCATATTTAAATTAAAATATTTTGTTGTCTTCTTGTAAATGTTGTGGTATTTGTGCATGAAACTAGTTGAAGATTTTGCACCAGAATCTGGACTTTAAACTTCCAAACACTTCTCACTTAAAAAAAGGTGAGAATATTGCCCCAGGTCACATCCTTACCAACCAAATGAGTTTATTTAATGAAAAGCTTTCCAGCCCTCTCCTTGAGTCTTTCATGATCTCAAGAAAGGTATGATAGTCTCCTAATGAATAAAATACAGTTCAGAATATTCCCATTAACAACTGATTCTTCTGTGCCTGAAGTTGACATGCTTCCTAATAAAGGTATCAACATCTCACTATAGTAATCTCTGTGCATTCATAATATCCTTGCCAGTTTTCTTCTACAACATCAATAATTCTATTTTTAAAGTTCTTGAAATATGAAGATATACCAGCATTTAAATGGCTTTATCTAGTTACTGTCTTTGTGTTACAAAACATGTTACGGAAAAATTCATTGAAGGTTTCACTCCCGATATGAATAGAAATCATTCTTCTTTACTTACAACTGGGAAGTACTGATGTTTGTGAGAAGTCATTCTTTACACACAGAAGTGATTTGAAATTGCAAAGTGCTGCTGCTCATCAATAGCAGGCCATCCAGAGACTTTCTGGTGTAGAGTAACAGAAATAACTTGGTCCTTAAGTGATCTAATGAAGGACAGAATGTGGAGTAGCAATTCCAACTGAGCCATCCTGCTTCACGTAGATAACCTCATTTATTTTATTTTTTGGAAGTACTGCCCATTTTTTATCATTTGCCCTCTGCGTAAGGATGCATAAGCGTGCACAATCTCCAGAAATCTAGCAAGGGATCACTAGCATTTGTTATTTTGCAAGACCTGCTGCCAGCTTTGTGACATACATTCCTGGTGTTGGATTACGCATTTGAGCATGCATTGCTACATTAAGGACCTTGACTTCAACAACACGTAACACTGAAGTTTGTTTCTTTAAAGATGAGGATTTTGGTTTTCAGAGCAGCAACAAGTGTTGTAACTTTGATATTTGAAATACCAGACAAGTGTATTAGTTGATCTTCTTGTGTAGTCCAGACTTGTCAAGGGTGGGGAAGGAATGAACTCCAGCAACTCTTCTCTCGTACCATTTTAACAGTTACAGCATGGATTTTGCCTTAGGCATAATCACCTGCCTAGTCAAGTTTTGCTTTGTCGCACTAGAGAAAATGTCTTGGGGAAGACAAGTTCTTTAACTTGCAATTATGATTTGTTTCTATAAAGCTCACTTGCTTGTTCTGGTATGTCTTGAACCCTCTCCTGGTTCCAAGCATACAAAATGACAACCTTTAGACATAGACTTAAGTTCAGAAATTCCCTTACTAGGTCTGAAGTTCAGTTGTCACACTGCTTCAGTCATCTTTGGTTTTAGCTTAACCAACACAGTTTAGAAACATTTCTCAGAAATTTATACCTGCTTAATACCTCTATTAATTCATGCTTGCATGTCTAAAAAGAAGAAAACAAAACAAGCAGTAATAACAAAGATAAGATCCACCTAGATACTGTACATTACAGTGAATAAAGCAAGACCACAAAGGTGGCTCAATTGATTAGTAGGTGACAGGATGGATCTGGCAGGACTGGATTTATCTTCAGTGACAAAATTTCTGTTGATAAAGTAGTGACTATCGCACTTGAACTTTGTATCGCTTACCTTGCCTGTTTTGAGGTGGTTTGTTTTGTTTTCAGTAACTGGCAGGGTTTTTTTGCTGTAGTAAACTCCATCTGAGGTATGAAAAGAATAAAATTATGGGAGTTTAAGTATGAAAGGTTGAACAGGGAGGAAGGGGGCACTTTGTCACTTCTGTCAATTTGTGTCACTTTTTCTGTTTTGGATATTCTGCCTCTTAAAGACCAGCTCAGGAAGGTCCAGATTTTCCTAACGTTCCTTCCTGCTGTTACTCTTGCCCTTCTTCCGCAAGATGTTTTTCCATATTTCCAAGAGACTCAGCGTCTCTAAGGTTTACAGGAATTTCCTTTCTGGAATTACTTTTTTCTCTTATCCAAGGTAGGTAAAGCTCAGTGTCTAGGGCTCCAGAATTTTGGTACAGGCTTTGCAAAGGTCTTGTATGCTGGTAGCACAGCACACGGAGGATACTGACAGGAGCTCTTTTAGTAGTCTTCAGTCTGGTGCTGCTCTTGCTGCTAGATTTGGAGTCTCTCAGTAATGACTTTCATATTTAGGGTGGTTATGTGTTTATAGCTTCCACTTTGTAGTCTCAATACTTTTCATAGAGTGTGAATTTGTTGGGGTGGGATTTTGGGGGATTTGTATCTTTGTCCTGTCTTGAAATCTTTCTTCTACTTTATTTTTTTGTCCTTCCTACACACTGGAGTTCATCACATACCATCCATCAAGCAGGTCCTTTATCTCCGTAAATTTTACTTTTAACTTTATTTGTGTGGGCCTGCTTACACTTAGAGTGTGTGCATGTTTTCTTGCCATTGAAGTTGTGCCAGGAATTCATTTTGTTGGCAGTTTCATTACTACCACATCCCACTTGAATGAAACCTCTAAGTGTAACTAAGAACTTTTCCTACATTCACCTAGTCCTCAAGGTGTCGTGTCCTTTATTGATCCTAATGAAATTATATCTGATTTTCTGTGCGTGTGGTGATACCTTCAATACTTCTGTAGGCCTGGGAACAAGTCAGATTTGTGAATGTGATGCTGGCTGCTATCTACCATTGTCCAAATCTCTGGGAATTGTGATGGTATCTGTCCTGCTTATCTACCATTTCTTAAGTCCTGTGAGGAGAATCTTCTCCAAGGATGTATGTGCAAAGAGCCCAAGAGCATTAGCAGGAGTTTGACTTGTATCTATTTTTTTAGCGTTTGCCACCTATTAATTACTTTTCAACTTGCTATGCTTGCTAGCCAGGATAGGCTCCTTGCATCCCAGAGTACTTGTATTTCATACTTAGAATTTCAGGGGTAGCCAGTGTTTTGTTGACAACTTTCTTGTTTTGCAAATCTATTTTATTCAGTTTCATACCTGGAGCCTCGTTAAAGGTTTTCCAAAAACGGCTTGCTGCAGAAATCTAGAGTAAGAGGTAGAAAATATGAGTCTTTGTGCCACTGAGTGTTTTGTCTTAATATTTGGAGTTACTCTGATACTAAGCCTATAAAAGTGCTAAAGAAGAAAAGGTAAAGAGATCTTTTACATGTCATTCAGGTAGACATTACCATTATTTGACTCAGATTACTTTTGTGGGATTATGTTGTGCTTTTTGGGGTGCCTAGGGGCACTGTGAGATCTAGACATGTTCTGGAACTCTTTGAGTTCTCTGCCGCTGTGTATTTCAGTGGTTAAAAGTTTATACTGTGCTGTCTGCCAAAATCCAGTGATTACTTCCTCTTCTCCCTTATGTCATACACTTATGTCCCCTGGTTCTCGAGATCTTTTCTGTAATAATTCTTCTAAAGCTTTAAAATGCATCTTTCAAAACCTGCCAGGATTTCACATAGATTTTGGTCAAGTCATCCTGGTGTTGTTTCCTAACAGTCTGCCTCTCGCCCAGGAAATTCAATAAAATAGTCTGTCTTTCTAATGATGTGTATCTGTAGTATTCAAGAAATCAATAGAAGCTCATAGCAAGTGGACATTTCTTGTTACAGCGTTACAAGTCTTTGGGTAACTTTCAGAGGAACTTAGCTTTTAAGCTTTACAGACTTCTATGCTTTTATTTTGTGAGTCAGTGTACAAGCGAAATTATATACAGTTCTCAGTGAGCTGATAGTTCCTGCCAGGGTGTTCTAGGAGGTCCAAGGAAGTTCTGAAAACTAGAGATCTTGGGTTGTAGCTTGTAAGTCAGCTTTTGCCTGAGGAAGCTCTTAGAATTCTAACTTCAGAAAGGATAAAACATAAAAAATCAAACTTACTGCTTAGTATACAAGAACCTGGTTTAAAAGAGTCAATCAATAGGAATGCTTTGGAAACTAAGGAATTGATCTTGTATTGATCTCTAAAAAGAGATCCTGAATCTGTTTGTTTGTTTCATTTCAAGATACCATTTTCTGGTTTGTTTTTTTATTTTTTTTCCCTCCTTTTTCTCTCATTCCTCTCTTTTCCATTAACCAATTTGTGTGCTGTATGATTTGAGTAGCAACTTACTTACATCCTAACTTGAATGCAGTTCTCAACAGAAATGTGAATCTGCTTTGTTTTCTTTGTGGGCAAGTAGGGGAGACGTGTGATGAGAGCCCTAAAGCATTAAGTAAATGGTTTAATTTAAATGAATTGAAAGAGGTGCGTAGAGGTGCCCATAGGTGGAGCTAAATATCAAGCAATGTCATTGCATACTAGTGAACAAACCTGAAAACTCAATCTCAACCTACAGCTGAGGGTCCCATCACAACAGCAGATGTGGAAAAGAAATGATTTCACTATTAGATTATAAAAGTATGGTATTCCTTATTCCATTTGAATGTAAGTGATTTGAGACATATCTGTGGTGTATAGGAAATCTTGTAGCAAGATACTTCTTAAAGGTAATCATGCGCTATTTTAGCAGTAAGTTGCAGTGTGGCACACTGCTTTGCTTAGTTTCATTGGTATTACTCATGAGGAAAAGTTTGCATATGCAAAGCGTTTGAATCAGCCTCCTAAGAAATCTTACTTTTCAGGGCAGGTTAACTACTGGAAGATAGCTAGCAGCTAGTTTCACATCTCAACTTGTTGGAAGGCCGCAAGGACACAGTACAGGTTTTGAAGACTTCTGTTTGCGTTTGTACATTTGGTACTTCATAACCTCTAAAAAGCACATGGAGCGTGTACCTGATATTTCGTGGCCAGGTTGCTTCCAATACTTGAGTAACATTGTGAGTATCCCTGTATGCAAGTAAGCATGCATACTTGTAACAAGGGCTAATCCAAGTGATAAAGCATTTTGTGTATGGCCTGCTTATGCTGGGGTGTAGCGGTTCAATGGAGATAAGTTTTCCATCACTGCAAAGTAATCACTGCTATGCCCACATAACAGGAAGAGCAAGTTACAAAAGGCCAGCATTCATTGCAGGCTTGCAGTGATGGCTAATGCTTGTAATTTTGCAGATGTCTTTATATCATATATTTTCAAACTAGTGTTAATTCAACTCATAATTAAGTACACCATCTCAAAGGAAGCATAACCAGCAGTGAAGCTACCTGTTAAAAGTGGGGTATGATTTTATGCCAGAAGTTAGAAGCTATCTGGGATGTAGTTATGTTTGTTTCACATTATTACTTGCTCTACTGGCTGCCTTGTCCTAGCTTTGTGCTACACAAATGAGATTAAGAATTACTTACATTACATAGCCATTAGACACATTTAAAGTATTATGAGAAAAACTTCAAAGTGTTTTTCTAAACTTCTCTTGTTGAAACCTTTTGCTTTAAAGGGGCACATTGAACACATGCAGTGAAAACTGACTGGTTGCAAACATAAAAGGTGAAGTTCAGATGCCCTGCTCTTTGTGACCCACTATATAAAGTGATGCTAATTCACAGGGTGTATTTGGCTTGGACCAGTTCACCCAAAAGCATTTCTCAATCTGAGTTACTGTCAGGCTAACACAAAGAGGATGAGCTACAAAGTACCTTTCTGGGCCTTTTCCAGAGTTGTAGCTGAGCTGCGTTGGATTGAGCCTTTGTTATGGTAAGTAAAGTAATGATCAATTTCCTGGTGTTACTTGAGTTGGGGAAATACATGACCTGACACAAAAAGCAGTGGCTCAGCTTTTTATGCCTCTTGTTTTCCACTCTTAAGATTTTGCCCCTTCTGTGAAATGAAGTTTGATTGCGCTGACCTGTCATGGCATGGCTTGAAGCAGTAAGGTGCTGAGGCACTTGTACTCGGCAGTGACTGAAAAGGTTCAGGTGCCGAAGTGCTTCTGTGTAGTAGGGCGGAGGGATTCACCCCTGCCTTGGTTGATACCCTGCTCAGTAAGGACAAACAAACCAGCAGTCAGCTGGCACTTCACCAGAGCAAACGTGTGGAGATTTTGTGTGCATTAATTTCCCTAGAAAACAGCAGAGCTTTCAGTGTTAGTATCTTCTCAATGTCCCTCTTATGTGCTGTGCTAATGGTTCCGAAAATGCTGTTCCGATCTCTTGGGAACTGCAGAAACAGACAGCTGGTGACCTCTAAAGGCTGCAAGGAAATTTCTGTTCAGCCAGGTAATTATTTCTCAATGTATTTTTTAGGTGCTTTGTGTACATGCCGTATCTCATTCAAAGGAGGGAGAGTATGCAAAGAGAATACACATGCTAATACAGCCCTTGTGAGAGGGAATCACAGTTATCTTCCTTGTTCCAGTACTCAAGGTCAAAACTATTGCATGTCATAGCATGCAGTATTCTGTCTGAAGGCAAATGGGCTAGCTTGTGGTGAAGGGTGCCTGCAAGGACTTCTTGTAGAGGGGGAAGGATAGGGGAAAGCTGCAGCAGAAAAAAGGCTTGCCTGTAATTGCTTTTCCAATCTGCATAAGATGTCTCTGTCTGAACCAAGGTAGCTGCCTAAGCTATCTTAACATACACTCCTTAGATATACTGGAGTTATTCTAAAGACTGAAAGGGTTGGGTTTGTATTTCCTCAGCCATGCACAGGATTTCATCCAAAGAGATGGGAAAGGCTCTCAAGAAGGGCTTTTGTATGCTGAAGACCATTGCTCCGGATGTGGATGTTTTCATGAAATTTAATATGGTGAGATTTTAAGGAAAAGCAAGTGGCAGTCAGACTCAGGAAAGAGAGGGAGCGTGCTGTGATGGAAAAGGCGGTAAGAGGTAGAGGGAGGACAGAAAGAAATCCTAGGAGCAGGTGAGTGGATTTGGACTTAGGAGACTGGAAGCATGAACACACAACAGCTGTCACTAGTGTCTTGCTGGTTTGCTGTGGCATTTAAGGTGGTTGTATGGTTTGTGACCTGATCCATGACAAGATCCAAGTGTCTTCAAGGACTGCAAGGTGGGTGTGTGGGGAAAGGGATGAGCACAGCCCCTGTCCTTTCCCCTGGTCTGTGCTCCCTGGTTGAGAAGATGCCTTACCAAACCACACTTGGGACTCTGCCACCGTTTCCCCTCTCTGGGCTGCTCAGCATTTGGCTGAGTCTCAATCATCTCAGGTCAAGCACTGGTATCTGTCACACTCTTACTTCTGCCTGTGTCCTAACCAGGATGGTCAGCGGCAGCTGCAGTTGTTCTTGGTCATGAAAGGGTTACCTGGCAACTCGAAGTGTGAGACAGCTGGATGTCAGCCTGGCTCCTTGGTTTGTGCCAGGTCTGCATGCGTTCCTTAGGAAAAGGAGAGGCAAAAGAGATTTCTGAGGTGGAGATGAGGAGTCTGCATGTAAGGAAGAACCAAAACAGGGAGAGTTTGACATGGGCATCAGAGCAAGCTCTGCTCAGATTTCCCCTCCTACCACTCCTCTGCCCTCACATATGCCTCCTTATAGTGGATGCGGCAGTCCTCCATGTTCTGCATACTCCCTGACAATACCACTGCTGTAGGGACCATCACACTGATCCTCTTTGTAATAGTAGCTCTGATCCAGCAGCTGGACCTGTGCCCCCGGCACTTCACCTTCCTTTCCCAAGACACATGCTCCGTGTCACCAGGTTGCTCATGCAACACCACGTACCTCCCAACTCTCTAACCTTCTCCTGATTTTTGAGGTTCACAGAGAGTAAGCCTCTACTTCCTCATGCTCCAGTTCCTCATCTGTATTTCACTGACCTTCCTTTGCCACTTGAACCAAGTGGACAGGTCTAATGGCCTTACTGGTCATGGTGCTGCTGATCAGGATCTCAGCTTCGGGGTTCAGCCAAGAGCAACTATGGTATTATTTTTAAAATTAGGAGTGAATATAATTCCTTAATTTTAAAGCTAAGGATTTAGTTACCCTAGGCATTTTCTGAGAGGGTTTTTTGGTTTAGGTTTAATGGAGAATACACAATTCAGTCTGATAGCAGGTACACATACATGCATGTTCTGTGCTATACAGCTGAGCTCATCTTCTGAAGGACCAGTGTTGCTGCACCATAAGGAAGTCCACTTAGATGCAGTGTGCTTGCAATAACCAGGGAAAAGATAACCTAATTATGCTGGAAGACTGAGTAGTGTGAGTGAAGAGTTCTGCTGCTTTAGATCTCTTGACAAAAGGCAGGATGAAAAGCTTCCGGCTCATGGAAAGACTGCAGTTTATACTGTGGGATATCTTCAAGAAGTGACAGTTGTACCTACCAGTAAGGTCTTGAATTCATTTGGGTGAGTCGTGGCTGGGTGTAGAGGTTGAAATCTCAGAGGTACTGAACAATTCATATTATTTAAAAAATACTTTTAAAGAAAAACAAGCAAATAAACATAAACAAAAGCCCCCCAAGCAATTTGATGAGTAACCACGAGTTCCCTAGGTACCCTTAGCTCTGGATACTCTCTTCTTTCAGGCAGCATTATAGAATGGAAACTTTGACACAATCTTAATTATAGGCTAGTGCTGCTATAATACAGCTGCTGTAGGTAGGTCAAAAAGCTTGCTGAGCAAGGTATGCTGTTGCAGCACGTACTCACAGAGGAGCAGTTCTAATGGGTCACTGCTGATTAAGGAGAGTGGTTTAGCAGTCAAAATCTTTACATGAGATTATAAAGAAGGTGCAGTAGATGATAAGAAGCTGCAGTAACATGCTGTTAATCTCTCTGCCAAATTGTGTTGTGTGGGAGAGACATTTAGCAAGAACTTTCCATGCTTTGTCAGCATGTGGAACCATTCAGGGAAGGAACTAGCACCATTCTGGGGCAGTGTGGTGCTGGGTAGTAGTAAATACCCAATCTTCCCTTCCATAGAGCATGGCAATGAATTAACTCATCCACGTGTCCTGTAACTCCCTTCCATTACCATAGGTTTCCAAAATGCATCTGGGTAATATGCTCAGTACTTGATCTCTCAGCCCTTGCCTCCCTTACACATCAGATGCATTGTCAGATGTGGTTTTGAGCTCACTTTACGTATAGCCCAGTTTCCATGTCAGAGAGCATCAATACTGAGGCAAGGTGTTGCTGTGCTGGTTTAGTGATCTGTTGCTTATCAGATATGGGGGCTGCTGAGGGCTGTGGCAGATGTGTGGGCTGAGGAGGAGGGAAGAACTGCTCAGGGTAGAAACTATGATTGATTGTTGTTCGCCAAAGTTCACCTTGATGTGTGTGCTTTGCAAGTACCAGGCTTCAGAAGGTCTCTGTCTCAAGCAACTTCGAACTACAGCGTGAGGAGAAGACAAGACACTCAGACATGTGAGAGAGGACACTGAGGAGGCCGTAAAGGGTAAGTTCCTGAGCACAAGTGAGGTGTCGATGTAAACAGCCCCAGTCTACGGCTTGGCTCAGAGCTCCTTGGTGTGGAGGAAGCTCTCAGAGCCATTTAAGAGAACACTTTAAGAACGAAGTCCTACTGGAAATCAGTTCCTGTACTCCAGGGCAGGTGCAAATGGATCTAACTTCTGAGAAGCTGTCACTTCTGCAGGCTGGGCTGTGCGAGGCAGCGGTGAGCGGTAAGAGGGACAGTGCTGGCAGCCGATGCCAGTGCTGTTCATCTCCTCAGCAGTAGACACATCCATTTGGCCAGCTGAGTCACGCAGAATTGTTTGTGCATCTAAAGAGGTGCTGTCTGCTGGCAGAAGAGGAAACACACTGAAGAGATGCATTTGCTCTGTTACCTACAGAGTAACTTGTTATAGCCCGAGGATATGCTAGCAGAGCTGTCGCTTTTTTCCTAGGGTGAGTGGGAAGTGAGAAAGCTGCCATTTTGCTACTGTTAGTCAACCTGAACAGCAGCACGTCCCCAGTTGTCATACAAACAAGTGCTTCCTCAGCTGACGCTGCAAAATCACTGAGCCTGGTCCTGTATATGGCAGACTTCTGCCGATGACACCACAGCTTGGCTGGCTATAAGGCTGCTTGCTATCTGCAGATGCTTGCTATTTTGCTTCCAAACGTCTCAATTTCCCTGTGCTCCACTTGATTACACACTGCCAGATGGCACAGCAAATACTGCACCAACTCCACAAACAAACCCCACAAAGAGAGACTCAGACAGAAACCATGTGTAGAGCTCATACTGCAGGTAATCTTGCTATCAGGACAGGTACCCGGGGCTTTCATGAGAAGATGAAAAATAGTCAGATGCAGGAGAGGCAGCTGCTAATGCCTCTGATGAGGGCACAGGAATAACGAGACCAGAAATTTGACATGGAGCTGGGAAGCAAAATGAGGGAGGGAAATGAACACAACAAGTGTCTTTCCTTCGTGGGACACTTGTACCATTTTCTGGTACCAAAAATGTCCACTGTAGACAGGTAACGCATATGAAAGCAAATTTCATTCACCCTGGTGCTTGTGGAACTATAGGTTTTAAAATATCTATTAGAGGTAGAAACAGCGTTTTGCACTGATGAAGATTTTAAAGCACTTTTAAAGCACTTGGCAGAAAATATAGGATGACTTTCTGATGCATGCACAAGGTCTGTTCACAGAGGTCCGAATTCTTCTCAAGCTCTGTGTCCCAATCTGTCCAGCACGGCAGTAACATTCCCAGGGTATTACCAGAGGCCTGTAAACACATCAGACAACCGAATGCAATAAACACCTGAGCTCATCTGCTGTTGAATCATGTCTGCACGAGCTCTCTCGGTGACACAATGAGCTGGCTCCATCTTAGGCCAACCTTTTTGTTTGGGTGAAGTCCAAACCTGCAAGCATGTGAGCATCCAGCCTCTTGTGATCACTTCCTTTACCAACAAATCACACACCCGTGTTGTGCATCTTAAAAATGGGTGTTGGAGCTCTGTGTGGAGCAGCAGATGGATCCTCAACACAAGCAGCTGCTATCAGATTTCCTTTTTCCATTAGCTCCTAAGAAATCACATAACTTCCCCCTTGGGGAGATGGGAGGCAGAGTTTGTACACTTTGTCAGGCCCCTGGCGTGTTCAGAGTCCCAAGCCAGCACTTTTAACCCAGCAGGCATTAAGCTCTTACAACTAGAAGCCACGCTCACAGCTGCTGACTAAAGTTTTTCTGGTAATGGAAGCTGAACTTGACTGCTTGAAAGCCTTTTAATTGTAACTTGCGTATTTGGAGCTGCAAAGTGCTAATCCCTGCCCTTCCCATTGCTGAAATCCAATTCTGTGACTATTAAAACTTGAATTAAAAAGATATTTGGCTAATTTCATCTGAAGACCTTTTCCAGCTAGGGAAAATACATTTCCTTTGTTTCTTACCACTTCAAATGGTCAGGACTTAGCCCCTCCTTCTTACCTTCAGCTGCGGTGACCTGACTGCAGGTGAAGGAGGGTCCTGAGAGCATCTAAATGGGAATTACCCCATATCTTTGTTTCTTTTTTTCTTCTCTTTATAATTAGTTGTTACAGAAAATGCAGCAGAAGAGGTGTCCCTGTGCATGTGCAATCACAGAAATGGTGATAGACGCGTGCTTGGAGTCCTTGTGTTTCAAATCAACGTATTTCCATGGTTTTGACCTCAGTTAACTGCAGATTATCAATCAAACTGAAATGCCAGGGGATTTTTACTTCGAAGACAGAACAGAAAGCTTTTGTGTTTGGTTTGCTCTGGGTGGAATTGGCAGGGGGAGGGTGGAGAAACATTCTTTCCCCTTTATAGCTGAAAAACCCCCAGTTATTTGTACTGACCTTGCTCTGAATGCAGCTTGCTTTGTTAGCTGATTGCTGCTTGGGCAGGTAAGTAAATTCTGACCCACCTTGACAGAAAGAATACCTTTGGTTTGACACGTGAGTGGCACTGGAGGGTTGGCCTGACAAGCACAGACCTCGTGTGCTCTACAAAGAACAGTGTCGTGGTGTCATCTTGTGAGCTGCCTCATGCCCTGATGCATGGCTGATGGGTTGGTGCAGGGTGCTTGCTGAGGGAGATGTAACTTGGAGCAGGTGGCACAAGTGCCCAGCTCAGGTTGGTTTTGGGTGGAGGGATATCCATGTTTTGTATTCTGTAGACTGCTGGGTCGGTTTGTGTCAGTGTGGTGCAAACGGCCCTTGTTGTTTTGGAGGTACTTCAGTGCCTACGGCTGTGCCCAGGGCTCCTTTTGTACAGAGAGAGCAAAGGGACTGTCTCTATCCAGAAAGTTCAGTCCTGCTGTGTTTCCTTGCTTGACAGGTGCTTTTGCCTTGCTGTGACCTCTGTTTTGGTGGGACTCATGTGCTTGAGCAGACCATCTCATGGAGCATCAGGTCATGGGAAGCATCACTGATTTTGTTGGCCGAGTGTTGGCCCAGCCAAAGGGGACCCAGATCCCACTTGGGGTCTGGATGTTGCAGCCTTAGTTAAAAAGGAAAGGGTTAATATCTTGGGGTTTTATATGCTATCTATTATTTTTATTGGAGGAACTGGGACATCTTGAGTTTGAGGTTTTGGGTTTTGGTTTGTTCTTTTTTTTAAGCAATTTTGGTGTCCTGGTTTGTTCACTGGTGTGATGCAGCAGCATTCAGACCATGAACACCTATTGATGTAATTGTGTGTGTGACTTTTTGGATGAGATTCAATGGAAAACAAGCAATGGGAACATTTTTGTCTTATGTGGAAACACAAGTGGTTAATTTTGAACTTGAGATGCAGTGACTAGATGAAATCAGTTGTGATAGAGTAAGCAAAAATCATGTTTTCATGCTACTGCTTTGTCCTGGAAAGCTTTACTTTAAGGTATGCTTTTCTCTTGACTTTTTTCAAGAGGTCATCTCATCTTCAACAATTAAATCATAGCTGTCAACGTGTTTAATGAAATTTGCCATCAGAAGCCTTATTACATTATGTGAAGGATAAGAAATGCTAAAAATATTAAGGATTACCTTTGCTACCATAGACCTGAGTGGAGGAGACTTACAAACAGCAGCACCTATGTGAAGGACTCAAGTATTCCTTCACCTCCCAGCCACTGTCATAGCAAGACCCTCATTGTTCCTGATGCTGCAGTGTGGGAGCATGGTTAAGGGCAGAAAGGTGAGGGGCAATGCACAGCAAATACCTGCTTTCTCCTTCTCTGCATCCCTGGGTGAGACCTGCTGCTTCTGCTGCTGGTCCAGAAGGGGCAAGGACAATCACAGGTCACACAGTGAGGATGGTACTAAGCTTTTTGAGAGGGACCACGGTGGCTGAGCTGGTGAAAGCCGCCTGCAGCCAGAACTAGAAGCAGGGTGACCACAGGCACCCCATGACTTGAAGGCAGCCTGCTCTGCCCTGTTCATCAGGGTGTGCATGGTGCTTCCCAAACACTCATGGGGAGAAGGAACCTCAAATCACCTGTTATTTTCCCACCATGGAGGAAAACCTCGCAGAGAAGTTGAGCTGCTCTTGGGGTGTTGTAGGACAGGGACAGGCAGCTGGGGGCTCAGCCTGTGATGCTCTGTAATGCTCAAACCAAATGCTTTTGGCTCACATGAAATACCCTAGACTAAGGTACTAAAACATTTGAGTAGTTTCCAGTGATCCTCACTGTCTTGGAGCATTCCTGTGATGCTTGCAGGTATCGCCAGAGGTTAAAACTCCTGAACAGGCAAGAATCTCACTTATATTTTCTAAAGCAGTTGGGTTAAAATATGACACCAAGTGGAGCTTTATGGCATGAGTGTAGCTGGTCGTAACACCAGAAAAAATATCCTCTGGGTGAGATCTACTGGAAAGTATTTGGATAGTAAATTTGTTGCATTAATACCGTTTGAGTAATGGATATTGTTTGGAAACAAAACTTTCCAAACAAAAGGAATAATGTACTATATCTGGCAAGAGAGTTGAACAACAGGAATTCACATTTTCCATTTCCTAGTGTGGAACAAACAAAGTAGGCTTAAAATTAGTAAATCTATTAGTCATTACATTATGAATGGCATGGTCGAGTAATGCCATAGCTCGGGGAAAATGTTTGTTATAACTATATACAGTTCCCTAAATAAAACAGACCTGCTGCCTGGCACATGGATCTCACCTTAGCAAGATGGAGCGTTTGGTATCTCACACCCGAGCATCTTCATTTGTGTGTGACAGAGGATTCGGGCTCGGATGACCGACAGGAGTCAGCAACGACTCCCTGGACTTTGCTGCTGTTGGGATGTATCTGCAAAGGGCTTTGAGAGCTGAGCACGCTGCTGCCTGGGATTGGCTTGGCAGGAAGGTAACAGAGTTCAGGTGTATTGACAGTGCTGGTGATTCTGAACCATAGAGAAACAGAATCACAGAATAGCAGCTTGGAAGAGACCTCAAGGATCATCCGATCCGACCTTTCTAGGCAAGCATGACCTAGATTAGATGTCCCAGCACCCTGACCAGCTGAATCTTAGAGGTGTCCAACATTGGGGAATCCACTGCTTCCCTGGGGAGATTATTCCAATGGGTGATTGTTCCGACTGTGAAAAATTCTCCTGTTGTGTGCAGTCAGAATGTCCCCAGGAGTAACTTGTGCCCATTACTTCTCATCTTTTCCATGGGACTCAGCATCCTGTTGGCCTTCTTTGCCGCAGCTGCACACTGTTCACTCATATTGAGCTTGCTGTCCACCAGGACCCCATGGCAACTTTTTGAAAACCCATGAATTTTGCAGCGATTTGGGATTTCAATGGAAGAACTGCTCTCCCATAGTAAGTCTGGGTCTTCCAAAGTGGTTTTGTCTGGATCTGAAACTTTACTTTTTAGCTATCAGCTTTTCACTTATTGGCAACCTGCTTTCTGAGGACATCTGCTTTTCAATAATGAGAAGGCATAGGTTCAGACAGGAATTTTTAAAAGCAAGGAGAATAGAGTAGTTTGTTAAAACATGTCAGTAATGAAGTCAAATCCTTCTACAGACATTGTGATTAAGGTCACTTCACCATTTGCTTGTGGTGGTGCTACCCCTGGGCTGCAGCAGAGCGCAGCTTATTACAAGCAACAAGCAAAGTAGGAGCAACAGAGGTTGCTTTTCAGCTCTGACTGAGAACCAGCATGGGCTTCAGCCTTGCTTGTTGACCAAGAAAGAATGGGAACTATGAGTTTAGCAGTAGGGCCTTATTTAAAGTGAGAGGAATGCATGGCAGCCTGGTTTAAGGAGGGACAGTTTCACTCCATGTCCAACCTATTGTTCTGAGTGAGAGGGAATTCAAAAAACTGGGAAGACTTGTTTGCCTAGGAGGAAAAGAAATGCCTAAAGTAATGAAAATATGTGGTGTGTGGAGAAAATGTCCACACGTGCGTATTTAGAGCCTGTGTGTATAAATATGCATATAAAAACCCAGGCGAAGAGGAGGAGTGCAGAGCAAAGGACCTGAGTGAGCAGCAGCCCTGGTGAGCAAGCGCAGGGGGAAGCGCTCCTTACCCACTGACCCATGGCATCCATGCACTGCCAATGGGCACTGCAGAGGTGCGAGGTCTCTTCCTGCACACACGTGTTTGACTTGGGTTTACCAGAATTACTTACAGGTGGAAATCTGATAGATGGTGACAGCAGAACAGAGTTTTCATTGCCCACCAGTTCCCCTCTTCAGAGGCGGCAGCACAAGAACACTCTGGGTTTCTTGCGAGCCAGTGGTATAAAATAAAAAGGTTTCATGGCTGTCAGAAAGCCACTGGATTGTGTAGGTGTGCCTTTCACATCCACAACTGCCAGCCAGTCTCCTGGACTTCAGAGAGCTGGCTTCTTCTCCCGAGCTCTCTGCTGAACTCGCATGACTGATAAACCTGTCTCCCTTTCTTTCTTTTATGTCTGAGCAAAAAAGAGGACAATATGCTGAGGGGCTGCATTTTAAGGCTGGCAGTAAAGGTATTGTGAAGCATACAGGCATTTATCTCAGCAGACTGGTATGAAACTCTTCGGCTACACTTCGATACTACTCTCCCCATCGCTGCCTTTGACTACTAACCACTTGAGCCATTAGCTGGTAAGTTCTCCAGCTTAGCTTTTTTCAGTAGCCTTGGGCTCATGTCTCCAGATGACTGACAATAAAAGTTTGACTGGGGTGGTGACAACCCATCTACCACAATTAACGTCTTCCAGCATGTGCTCGAGGTTTGCTTATAGCAATGTCATTAGGTGGAGCTACAGCCTCTGGCACTTCTGGGAGGCTCTGTCTCTGTCGTTCATTAAACCCACTGAAGACAGATGGTAACATCAAAATCAATCAATTATCACCATCACTGCCTCTAAACACATCACACCTAAACTCTGTGAGAGGTTTTCTAGGTAAGCAAGAGATGAGGTCTCTGCCACGAGGAAGTTACCGTTAACACATGATGCTGATATAGATAAGGAAGAGGAGGACTTGCCTTGAAGAACGGAGCAGCCCAGCAGTAGACCCTGTGTGTTAAGCTTTGTTTCGAGGCTCTCCTCCTCACCTCCATGGTGCAGGCCCTGGTCTGAGGTAAGGATTTAAATGCTGATTAACTGAATTTGCATAACCTCAGCCCACGGCAAGTCTGGTTATGCCCCATGTGTGCAGGCAGGCTGCTTTCCCCAGGCCAGCACAGCGAGCTCCTAACCCCCATGCATCACAGTCTGCAGGGGACTTGGGGCACGAACTCCAGGTAGGTATTAAACAGGAGCTGATTTTATTCGAAAGGGAGGAGAATTAGTGATGTTTGGTAAAAGTGGGGTTTCTCGTCCACCAGTTGAGCAGACACTTGCTGCTCAAGCCTCTGCAGCGTGTGCTTCTCCTCCAGACCAGAGAACAAACTGGGCAGCAGCCATGTTATCACAGCAGCAGATGGTCCTCAGATGCAGCAGGGACAAGACATGGTGTGAGATGCTCTGTGGGATGGATCTGAACCCAGCACCAGCTGCAATAGTAGTAGAAAAATCTGTGGTCATGATCTTCTCGTTTTCAGTCCATGCGGAGTCCAGAGGTGCTGTGTGTGATTCTGAATGAGCGGGCTCAGTGACACAGCAAAGCAGAAATCTCCATATGGAGTTACGCTTATTCGGTGCTACCTCTGGTTTTGTCTGTGCGTATTTTTAGTTAGGAAAATGCCTCAACTGTTTTAATGTTCTTAATTCACATAAGTCACTATTGTCTGTAATTTCAGCAAGACATAGGGAATTGTCTAACAACTGGTGCTGTGCAAGGGGTGCCGGTGGCTGCAGCTGCTGGTATGCAGAGGCTGTGCCAAAGGCTGCCTACCTTGGCACTGGTTTCGTACCAGTTCACCCTAAACAGATGCTCTGGCCACTTAAGGTACTGGGTTAAATGGAATCAAACAGCTATGGCTGTTTGCATGTAGAAGCTGGTCAACGTTTACTGGAGTAAATGCAACACAGCTTCTACCTTTGCTTTAAGGTGTTTCAGATGCTGAGTGCCCTGTGTGATATTCACATCCTCTGAGTCAGCCCTTTTGCTTTTTCTCCTGTGAAACGTGTGTGTTAAATCAAAGAGGAACCTCACAGAAAACCCTGGCTGCAGGTGTAGTAAAACCACTCTTAGGCTGGCTTTTCTGTACCTTCTGTTCCTAAGCTGCAGGATTCAATTTCCTTCTGCTTGGTTGTGATCAGAGAAGAAAGATAACCCATGTGTACTAACCTCATGTACTAACCAAGGGATGACCTTGCTCTTCAGTCTATAAAGCTACAAAGAAGTTGTTACATATCCTGAGCAGCTATGTAATACTCAGGGCCCTGTGGGATCACTTCTGTTGAAGTGATGTGGCTCACGCTTGCCTTTCATGTCTGGTTTAGTTTACAAATGCAGAAAGCCTTTCTTCCTTGACCCACGGAAGGATTGAGCAGCAGGCAGTTTGCTTGCTCACCACTTCCAAATTGCAGGGACAAGGAACCCAGGGTGTGAAAGGTACTGGTGTGCCATGGGGTGCCAGGATGGCCAGAGGGTTAGGCTGTGCCCAGCACTCACCCAAGACAGAGGAGAGCAGGACAGATGCTGGAGAGCAGGGGCTATGCATTTCTGTTGTGTAGACCCTTGCTGGGATGACAGCAGCCAGGTTTTGATGCTGTGGTTGGGTAATGAAGAGACCTGCTTCAGTGCCTCGTCCTTATTGGACTGATCTGCCTCCTCTGCTGTGGCAGGAGAAGGTGTTTTGGGACCAATTGCAAAAGCTCTGACTTGTGCCCTCAAGATGATACATGAATTCTGACTTTCCTTACACTGAACTGGGAGAAAATTTGCTCATGTCAACATGTCTAAATCTATGCAAAACTGGGGTAAGGACAGTGCAAATCCATGCCAGTGCTCCAGTGAGGGCTGCATGGGCATAGCTGCATGTCCAGAGAAAGCGCGTCCTGCGTCCTGGGGGCAGTCCTGGCCTTCTTGCTCTGCTGTGAGTCAAAGGATCTCAGAGGTTTCTGAAGGGTGGCAATTTGCTCATTCTGCTCATATCTGGTGTTTGCTCAAGGGGAAAAACAGCACAGCAGGAAAATGCACGTGGCTGCTGCTAGAGAGAAGCTTATCTGTGCCTTGCACTGTAAAACACACAGCTTCTGAAGAAAAGAGAAGAAATACCAGGACTAGTGCTGCCTCTGAAAAACTTCCTTGATAACGCAGGCAAGGTTGGACCTTACGTGATATGCAAGCACAGGAAGCTGTGGGTTGCATGGGTGACAGAGTGAGCACGTGGGTTTCATTATTTTAGCTAAATTTATGGAAATGTATTTTTCTCTTTTGCTTTTCAGGACACAAGGCTTCCCTTCCCCCACGAGCTGCGTCTCCTCCTGAACGGGTACGGTTTTGAGGGCATCCTTCCTGATGCATGGAGGACCTTTCTCTTCCAACCTTACCTAGCAATTTAGTGTGAATGCCTGGAAGAATAGAGAGGACGTTTGGACAGCTCTCTCTTTCTGCACCATTAGGGGATCTTTGAGCTGTCTTTCTTCTGGCAATGCTGCCAGCAAAATAAGTTTCTGAGCATAAAACGTCGCTACTTCTTGTGTATTGGGAGATCTGCTGGTAAAAGTGTGGGTATAAAATGCTCTCTGAGGTTGTTCGATTTGGTGGAGGAAAAGCCAGAGATTCAGTATTATTTTTGCTCAATCAACATACTGCCAAAGGAGAACAATACAAACTTGTTAGTTATTTTTCAATATTCTAGATATTGGGAGGATGAATAAATCTCCAACAATGTGGTGATGCTGTGGTGGTTTCCAAAAGCCCTTCCTGCCTGATGCCACAGCTCTTCATGAGTCACTGTCAGTACAAACCCTCTGCTGCCCATGCAGGTTTGGGGGCATTGGAATTTTTGGGGGGAAGGCTATTATTTAAGGGCTGTGGGCTCTTCACAAGACTGGGGATCTTGTTTGATTAGATGTGCTTTGTGAGTATAACCTTTGAGTCTGATTGAGTCTGGATTGTGGTTTGTCAGGCACACATTTCTCTTCCCTCCTCCAAGGTGAGGTTTGGGGAGCTGGGCACTGCATAGGGATGGAGTACTGAAGGGGTGCATTGTCTGGGAACCCCTTGGTCAACCAGGGGTGCTGCCGTACTGTAGAGAAAGGGGGCACAAACCACTGACCACTCTCCTGCAGCACAGATGTACTGCATCCTTTTGGGTGCTGAGCTTCAGATGTGATGGGCATTGCTTGATATCTGACCATCTCTGGCTTACTGCTGCAGCAGCAGCAGAGTCTGCACAGTGAATTGCAGATAGAAACTTGTACCTAAGCAGGGAGTGGTTTTTGGTGCATTAGGTTTGGGTTTTGGAGGTTTTCTTTTGCTATCTTGTTCTTCATGTGGTTGGATGGAAAAAATGACAATGAATCCTGCTCAGTCATATGTTCTCATTCCATACATCCTGAAACCTGCACCTCTGTGTGTGCTCTGTATGGAAAAATGCCATCTGGATTTCTTAATGGAATCTGACACAGATTTCAACTTCTGTGTACTGCAAAGGAGGAGAAAGTTTCCAGCATTTTCCATTCACCAGTAAGTGTTAGCCCAGCATCAAAGTATGGAGGGCTCTGTGGTTCTTTTCCACTGCACTGTTCTTGTAAATCCTTTTCTCAATATGTTTTATTTTTATAAGCATATAGTTTTTGTAGCTCCACTCGAGTTAAGTGAGATGCTCAGACAGCATGCTTCAAAATGTGTCTGAGGTGCTATTTTAGCTGTGCTTTGCTCAAAATAATCCTTCCTTTTAAAAGATGCATGTAACCCCGTCTTTGCGTAAACCTTGATAGCAGACAAGTACATAATCCTCCTTAGACAACCTGGGGAAAAAGTGTGCATGGGCTTTTGAGCTGATGGCTCCTTCTGGCTGTGCACAAGGCGGTGCAGACCTTCACAATGCTCATCCTCTGTAGCAGTGGAGGAGAATGAGGCCTTCTAGTGCATTCAGCCAAAATAGTGATCCAAGTGAGTGCTGCCTGGCTCCTATGGAGCCCTGGAACTGCCCCACCTTGCTCAGTGGCTTCCTAGGGAAATCTGCTGCACAGAGCACTGGAGTGGGCCAGGAGATGCACTCCTGGGGGGAATATGTCTGAACTTGGGACCTGGAGTCTCACCTTCCTCCCTCTGCCTAAATCCTGGAGGTTTGTGTCCAGGCCAATGGTACTGTGGGAGCTGATAACCGCGGCTTGCTCACAGGAGATGTAGTCCGGAGTGGATGTGAATGTGTAGCTAATGTTGTTGCCTTCCCACAACGCCTGGTGAACAGTCAGAAGAATAAACTGCAGCATCAGTCACCACTAAACCAAATTTCCCCAGTCTGGTCATTAACGCAGTGAGTGCTCGCTGATTGGGGATGACTCATCTGAATCATCACCATTATAAAAATATAACACTCCAGCCTTTTGTGCCTCTATGAATTACTCTTCAGTGACAGAATTGCATTTAACCTTGTTATGGAGGTCGGAAGCATCTCTATGCACTCTCTCTTCCAAATGCTGCAGGTGTCAACGCGGTTATAATTTAACATTGTGGAGGTTTTTCACCCTAAATTGTATTTCGAAGATGGGCTGCAAATTGCAGGCCAGTTTCCCCAGCTGGTGTAAACCCACACAGCTCTGTTGACTCTGCTGCAGCCTCGCAGACTTGTGCCAGCTGCATCTCTGACCTGTGGCATCGCCCCTGCTGCTGCAGCCAAGTGAACCTTTATTTTGTGGTAGTGTAATAGCAGAGATTGTGCAAACACAGGGGAGCAGGTGGTCCATGCCCCAGCTTTTAGGAACCGGATGTGCTTGCATTAGTGCTGGGATATCAGCAAATGAATTACTGTCACCCTCCTGGCCAGGCTTGCTAAACATGATGTGCCTTCTGATTGCTTTCATTTTTGGCTATGCGACTCAAACCTCATTTTCTGAAAGCCACTGCTGTGGTTTTCCTGAAAGTCCTTTGTAAGATGACTTGGATAACCCCCAATCCAAAGTCACTTCTGTAGCATTTGGGCTGAATTGGAGGTCACATCCCAAAGGGGACAGCCGAGACTTTTAGCAATAGAACCATTTGGTGAGGAGATGTTCTCAGGATGGGAGACAGGGCTGCTTGCCAGCACTGGAGATGTTTGAAGCCACGGTCATCCTCCTGTCCCCTCTGCTCCTCCATAAGGAAGCAGAGGTGAGCGGGCAGCTGCAGCCATGAGCTGAGCTGAGCTCAGGTCACTGTGGGACCAGAGAAGATCAAGGGCACCTTGTGAGATTTTCTCCCTCCCCTGGGCTGCCCTGAGCAGCCTTTTCATTTCTTGCATGGGAGCCCAGCAAAACTCCGCGCGTAAGGGCTGCCATATCCTTCATGTGATTTCCCCTCATTCTGAGAGACTAACATGATATGTGTGGGAAAGTGCCAGTGATAGTGATCTGGGCAGAAACATATTAGACTTCATCTATTTATGTGCAAGAACCACAGCAGTAACCTTTCTAAGAAAGAGCGCGATTCATTGAAACTGTGTGCTTTACTCCCCATACCTACTTCCACAAAGTATTATTTCTTTCCACAAAACAGCAGTAAAACCAATTCAAAACCAGAAGACCTCCATCAGGAATATGGTATCAAGAGATCTGCAAACCCCTGTGCTTGCAAAATGTCCCTTATCACCTTCCAGAGAAAACCTGTATTTGCTTTCTGAGGGATCCCATCACTCTACATGTCGTCACTGTACTGAAGAAAATGAAACCTTCAGCTACTGACAGATCTGGGAGGGCAGAGAAACTTCTTCGCTCTGTAGCACTGAACCTAGCCTTTGTATACTGCCATTGCTATAGGAAAACAATCACCTCCCTGTCAGATGTTCTCTCGGGTCCCACCAAAGTCAAATAGAAGTTACACAGGTGCTCTTGCTTAATGAAGACATAATCCTCCTCTGAGCTGCAATGGAGCCATGCTGGTGTGATGGTGGGGAAGGCAAGATCCCACACAGGCCTTGAGAGCTCACAGAAATAATCCTTGCTTTGGTTTGCCCAGCCCTATGGAGCAGCTGCGTCAACTGGAGGAGTTTTGCTGGAGGGTACCCCATGGCTCAGTGGTGCTCAGTGGCTGTGGGGTGAGGGAAAGCAGGGGTTAGTCACTGTCCTCACATTTCTTTCCCTATCACAGGATGTTAGCTAGTGGGATCCTGTTCACAGATCTCTTTCTGGCTTTAAGAACGTGACTAAATATCAACTTTTTGTGATGTAACAAGAATAAAGCAAACCCCAGAAGCACAGTTGTGTTGCTGTGGGGTTGATATGTTGTCTTCTTGAAGAAGGGGTTCACTGCATGCCAGGCACCCATCTCGCCCCTTATGGTGCTGGTTACCTCCCTGCTGCGTTTGGGGTGGTGGGATGATACCCACCCTTCAGCTGCCCGGGAAGTGGCAGGGGACTCATCACCCACCAGCTGCTCCTTCCCATCACACGCTCCCAGCTTCGCCAGGGAAAGCTTGTTTTGCTTGTCTCAGAATGAGCTGGGTGATGCTGCAAGATAACATAAAGACATTGTATTCATCCATTCATTTCAATACCTCAATCACTATCTAAATTCTCATCTCTAGCACCCATCCTAGCAACAGCACATGGTAAAGCTGAGGAGCATCAGCCGAGGAGGGGCCATCCCGGTCCTCATTTGCTGTGGGCTGTTGAGATTCTCAGGGCAGGGAACTTCCAGGCACCACAGGACACACCAATATGGATCTTCCAGAACCCCATGGATGCTGAGAGCATGATATCCCACATCAACAGCATCGTCTGAATGAACTTAAATGCAGCTGCCTTGCAAAGATAATAAATTCATTGTAGGTTCCAGGTGGGCAGCAATGAATCCTCACTTTGACTAACAGACACTTCCTTCTCAAATAGAAAATAGGTCTTCTTTGTTTATTTGGTAGTTGTTCTTTTTAGGTGATGGACAGGAGATAGCCAGTCCCCCCTGCAGTGAGCTGTTTGTGTTGGTTTCAAGAGGCAGCCCTGGAAATGGTTCCCCCCTTCCTTCTGAAACCCCAAAAGCTGTAATATCACCAGAAGATGGACCTCACCTTACATTGCCATAGCTCCTAATCCTAGGGGATTTTGCTGTTTCTAAAAACACTTCCCTGTGTGCCTATCCACACAGATTTAGTCCCTTATCTAGACCTGAGGCATGGTGTATCTGTGCCCCATGCAGGGGTGTGGGGAGGCAAGTGTCAGCGTGCATGAGCAGCTTGTGTGGTACCAAGGACAGCAAGACTTGGGATGTCCCAACACCCCGGCATCCCCTTTCTGCTCCCATTGCACTGCCCTGCCTGCATCCATGGGTGCAGCATGGGAGCTGCCCTGGTCCCCCCCCCCCCCAGCACCACCTGCAGCGGGAGGCCGTCTGACAGCACC
>JANHGB010064287.1:0-23881 GCA_026283785.1 Coracopsis vasa | reverse complement strand
TTCAAGGCCAGGTTGGACAGGGCTTGGAGCAACCTGCTCTAGTGGAAGGTGTCCCTGCCCGTGGCAGGGGTTTGGAACTGGATGAACTTTAAGATCCACTCCAACCCAAATCATTCTATGATCATTTCACAATCTATTTGCTGGCAGCTTTCTATAGGTGAATTTGCTGGGGGTAAGACAATGTTGGAAGAGAGTTTAATTCTTTCAGGTCTATTTTAACAATATCAGACTTCCTTAAATAGCATTGAAAACATCTCTTGCCCTATCACAAGCTTAGTATTTGTATTATGTTAATAAACGTAGATTTCCTCATTGCTAGATTTCAGATGACAGCATTCCACTGGTTACACAGAAATCATCAGTGCTTCCTATCAGCTCTTAATGAGAAAATATCAGTGAGGTCTATCAGGAAAGAGAGGGAGAGGAAAAACAGAAAAAAAGCAAAGTTTTGGAGGTTTCATTGTTGCGGTTTTTAGATCTTTTCTATTATAACAAAGAAAACGATAGTGTTTAGGTACTAAGACAAGGAGAGCCTCCCGTCCACTGCAGGAGTGGTGGCTGTGCATTCCCCTTCACCTTTCTGCACACTGTTCACATGCAGACAGATACCTCTTCCATCCCCGAAAGCTGACTGACCCCACAGGCAGATGTTTCTCTCCTTTGAATGAAGGCTACGAGTGACGCACAAGCAGAATTAGAGAGATGTTTGTCAGCACCTGGTAATTACAGTGTGCTTTCAGCCAGATTTTATTAGTAATACTATTATTATAAGCAAACTAAGGGCAGAATCAAAGCAAATCTCCATGAAAATGCACTGTGTACGGGCCTGTGGGTATCTTCTGCTGAAAACTGCCTCTTTTGTGGGTTGCAACGGTACCATTGCCTTCAGATAAATGACAAACTCCCATAAGGCTGAAAATTAATACACAAGAGCAAAACAGTTAACAGAATTGTTATAATGCACATAGTTCTCTGGCCAAACACAATACGAAAAAGGAAACTGCTCTTATTTCTCTATTTTATTTCTAGAATAATCCCATTCCTGTCTATTCCACACCTATGGACAACCTTTCAAGAGAGAATAATGGAAAATCCACAGCAGCATTTTCTTTGTTAAGCACATGACACAGAGCTAAAGGTATTTTTCCTTATCTCAATAAATCTGAGTTGAACATTTAACTTGCTTCCAATCTGCCAGACCAACACTGCACATGCACCTCCTCAAGCAACATTTTCTTTGCCCACAACACAGGAGGTGATTCTGAAGGGATCTGTCAGAGGGACCAGCAAGAACTACTTTGGCTGTTGTATCTGTGCCATCGAAAGGGACATTGAAATCAGTTTCAAGTAGTGAACTGCATCAATAAACCCACATTTTTAAAGTATTATTTCCAAATAGGGTCCAAAAGCACCACCAAGCAAAACTTGGAGCATCCATAAACAACTGGAGGGAAAGCTTTTGCATGCACAATGGAGACAGTGTCCTCCTAAAGAAACTTTCCTGAAAGGCTTAGAAACAACCGCTGTGAGCTAATGTGTTTCAGCACCACATCCCTCCTCTCCAGTACCACCCGAGTTACAGCAGAACTCCCCATCACTTCATCTCATGCTAACCTATAAACATAAATCTATTAGATACGTTGGACAGGACAAAACAGTGCTATCAGGTGCTTCTGGACATGAAAAGCAGAGAGTGGGAGCTTTAATGAAGTTAGCTCTTAGTCATAGGAGGGTGATAAATGCAGAAAGAAAATATCCTTTTGTTACTGTCTGTGTTTACCATTTTCCATGGTGTAATGACAGGGGATGTTTCTGTCTTGCACCTTCAGTCAGTCAATTACAGCAGCAAAGTCACACAGTAACATGCTGGCATTTTGATTTAATAGCCTTTCCTTTGCACAGGAGTGATGAGACAAGGCACAGGATAGGGGGGGAAAAGAAAATAGGCCTTAATTCTTCATTTCTGTTCCTTTAAACTCAGCTGCTGTTCTGGTCTGTTTCAGTGAAGGGAAATTTAGCCAAAGTTAAGCAAGAGCTCAAAGACAGTAACTTGTGTATACAAACCTTCACGGACTCTGAAATTCGGTGGCACAGCCCATGGCAAATAAAGATCAGGAAGCCTTCATCTAAGCAAATTAAATTGCATGATTCCTGTGTTAAATATCCCAACTAAATGGCTCACACTCTGGCTCCACTATAGCCCCTTTACATCATGCTACCAGTGCAAAAAGTCCATAAAAACAGAATATTCCAAACCACACAGAAATCCACAGCGGCCATAGGGCAGCACAGCTCAGTTCTCAAGAGGGTATCTGTTGAAAGGGTGGTATCTGGAGGAAGGGGATTTGCAACTACCTTGTTTCTTCATACACCAGAAAGCTATCGAGCATCGGCAAACATTTATTTGTATTTCTGGTATGCCATATCCCTTTCTTCTGCAGGGATGTGAAGCCCTTAGGAAGTGTGGGCTTCCCACAGCTCCCCTGTCCCATCACCAAGTGCTGTAAGCAACCAAGGTGAAAATCAGAGCAGTCGAGAAGCTGCTTGAGGTTGCACTGCTGTGCAAATGGATGCTGACCATCTCCAGAGACAGGAGGCTATCTAACTGCATGCCATCAGCAAAGAGCTCTTCTTGCACCAGCCTTTTTCCATGCCCATATAATTTCATGTTTGATGTTAGGCCCATTAAAATTTTCATTAAGTCTTATTGTAAGCTATCTTCAAGAGGAAATGGCCTCAAGCTGCATCAGGGGAGGTTTAGATGGAGATGAGGAACAATTCTTTCCCCAAAGGGTGCTCAGGCATTGGAACAGGCTGCTCAGGGCAGTGCTGGAGTCACGGTCCCTGGAAGTGTTAACACACCACGTAGATGAGGCCCCCAGTACCATGGGTTAGTGGTGGCCTTGGCAGTGCTGGGCAATGGTTGGACTGGATGATCCTAAAGGTCTTTTCCAACTCAGTTGATTCTCTGATTTGTTAAACCACTGTGAAGATCGTCCTTTCTTAGCACTCAGTATATGAGGGCGAATCAATGCAAAATATTTTTTCATAGAGTGACAGAATCATTTAGGTTGGAAAAGATCTTTAAGATCATTGAGTCCAGCTGCAAACCTAACACTGCCAAATCACTTCTTACAGCCAAGTCCACTGTAGAAGTGATGGGATAACCAAACATCCTTCTCTAGGTGTTCTCCACAGTGCAGCTGGAGGTAACGATAGTGAAGATAAGGGTTATAACTTTTGCCATGCTTCCCTTCCAGCAATGCAGACATTTCATCACAGACCTACCCAAACTCCCATGTGTTGCTCCCACCTACACTGGCACTAGCTCTGGCTGGAGCAAAGCTGGACAACAATTTGCAAGTGTTGCATGCTGACAGCTAAGCTTCATCTTGTGCCCAGATGGAAACTCGTTTCTCTCCAATTAATATTACTCAGTTCTAAAGGGTATCAGCCTTCTCTCCCAGCTGACACTGCAACAGCAGATGCAGCAGCTCAGCATTTACAAGAACTTCTGAAAATCTGCAGTATCCCAAAACTAGAAATCGACACAGAAGTCTTCACCTGACGGAATGGTTAAGCCCATCCCTGACACACTAACGTTGCTGTGGGATCTTCTGGATACATTCATTTTCTTTGGTATAAGGATTAACAAATCTTTAACAACCTTTGAGCTCACAGCCCAGAACCCTGCTGTGTGCTGGCTGCATCCCCAGAGTGTGAGCAGCAGGTCGAGGGAGGGGATGCTCTCCCTTTACTCTACTCTGGGGAGACCCCCTCTCTGATCCAGCTCTGGGGCAACAGCACAAGAGGGACATGGAGCTGTTGGAGCGAGTCCAGAAGAGGCCATGAAGATGCTGTAAGGGCTGGAGCAGCTCTGCTCTGGAGCCAGGCTGAGAGAGTTGAACTGGTTCAGCCTGGAGACGAGAAGGCTCCTTAAGGGGAGACCTCAGAGCAGCTCCAGTGCCTAAGGGGGCTGCAAGGAACCTGGAGAGGAGCTTTGGACAAGGGCCTGTAGGGACACGACAAGGGGGAATGGCTTTAACCTGAGCAAACTGCTCTAGTGGAAGGTGTCCCTGCCCATGGCAGGGGGTTGGAACTGGATGAGCTTTAAGGTCCCTTCAAACCCAAACCAGGCTGGGATTTTACACACATGAATCATTCAGGTCTGTCTGCCACGCAGTGCTGGTAATACTAGATAGTGTGTTTACAAAGTTTCCACTATTATGTGAGTCAATCCAATGCACACTTGGCCCGATATAAAAATAAATGTTATATAATGCACAGATCACAGAATCAATACACTGGTTGTGTGCACCAAACAGAAGAAAATAGCACAGGAACTCCTATGCAACAACTGTCCTGAGAAGCAGAAAAAGCTGCAATTCTAAACCCGAGTCATTTCAGCCAGAATTGTCCTGGTTGTTTTGGGAGCACGAATAGCAATCAAGGCAGCAGAGCAACAGATACAGCAGTCCTGCTGGCTTGTTCATGAACAAAACCAATCTGTATCTTCAGATTATGTGTGTCAAAAGGGAGATGTCTATGTTTCAGACTGATACCACCTGATAAAACAACACTATTAGAGGGGGGAAGATTAAATAGAGAGTTCAGAAGTGAGCACGTTGCAACTTAACCTGTGGAAGTACTACTACCTTCCCGTTAGAGAAAGACATTTGAAAAGTTGCATTTGCTGGCAGTTTCACCTTTACAATGCTATATGCAAGGTACAGGTGAGTACATGAAGGTAAATTAAATATACATTTCCATCTCCTATTGTTTTTCCAGCAAGTTTAATGCATGCATGATGTGAATGACTGCAAAACAAGTCTTCCATAAAGCAGAGGAATAAACAGGTACCTCTTCCCACATCAATAAAGAGCTTGTATCCATCATTATTAGATGAAATTGTGACCCCGTCACACTAGCAGAAATCCTGATTTCACACTGCTGGAAGCAGAATCTCTGTCATCTTAAAGGTATCCAAGGGGAATTTGTATCGATTGATTATTACAAGTTATCATGTATTTTAACTTGGATCTCATCTAAACATTAGAACGGGATGTAAGCTTTCCCTGTTTCCAACATCTATGGGGATTTACATAATGTAGCCTCATCAGAGACACAGTTTTAGTACAGCTGCCTGCTCAGGGAATCACTTTTGCATAGCAAGTCCCCTGGACAGACACGGAGACAGATACCTGTGGCTTTGAGAAGTCTCACTTTTCCCTAAGCCATTGAACACAAACTGTACCCTTCAAGCCTGTACTACCAACTAAAATGCCTGCTCTCCCCTTGCACTCTTCCCTGCCCCAGCAATATTGCTTTCTGTGTTTGAGCACTGTCACATACATCTTTACGCAAGCCAAGAAACGGCAAAAGGTTACACTATTTGGAAACACTGGCTGAGCAAACAAAGCAATATTGGAAACAAAGCCAAGGCTCCCAAGGGTTACGTTCCGGGCTCATCGGAAGGAAACACAGCCAGCGAGTTGGAAACCTGCAAGCCTGAGAGCCAGGCTTTCCTGAGATAAGGTTCCAAAACAAAAAGTTCCCGGTGAACTCCTGCCAAAACCCAGCGCAGGGGTTTAGAGCGGCTGCGTATCAAAGGCAAGCTTCTTGGGCAGAGGAAAACAGAGAAAGGCAGAATGGGAAAGCAACCCAGACAAAAGTTGCAGGGCATCCGTACATTCTAAAGGCATACATTGACAAAACGCAGTTGTCAACAGCTGGTTTTTACCTGCTCTCACTGGAGCTGCAAAGGAAGAGAGGAAAGGAGAAGAGAGACAAACGAGGTACCGAAGAGGGATGAAATGAGGCTCACCGATTGTAAAGCTGTAGCCATCGATGCTGAAAGTGGCGCTCCGGCATTTTTTAAACCCTTCCTTTCTGCTGCTTGGCTCTGTCATGATCCTGCCAGCTTGCACTCGCAGCACCAGCCTTCCTCTCCCCCCGGGGAAGCAGAGCACCGGAGTTCACTCTTAGCTGCCCCTGCCTGTGTGCCTGTGACAGCACGCACACCCAGCCTCACACATCTCCCGGCGCGGGCAGCCGAATCCAGGAGGCATGCACCCAGCAGCTTTCTCCTCCCCCAAACACTCTGGCTGGCATGCTACCGGCGTGCCTACTCACAGTTTAACTACTGCTCTGGGGCTCCGGTAGCTAACGCAGCAGTTAATCAGTGCAAGACTACCAAGTCAATAAGCCAGCTGTAGCTGCTAGAGCTCTAGGTAGGAGTCAGCACACAATTAAAAGAAGATGAAGGGGTTGATTTCGCTGTGATCTATTCAGTGATGCTCCGTGTGTTCCCTGCTGTGCTGCAGCCCCTGCTTCTGTGGCTACCCTTGCTCGTGGGGATTTCTGACATGCAGCAAATTGTGCTCAGATTTCAGCCCTTCAAATCCATGTGGTTTTAATCATTTGAGATACACTGAATCAACCCAAGACTACAGCACAGCATCAGTCATCTAGGGGCTTCGAGCTACCTGCTCTAGTTGAAGGTGTCCCTGCCCATGGCAGGGGGTTGGTACTGGATGAGCTTTAAGGTCCCTTCCAACCCAAACCAGTCTGGGATTCTGTGATCTACTACTTATACTAACAGGCAGTCTCTAGAAACTGGCAGCAGACCATGAGAGATCATCAGTGTGAGCGGGAACGTAAGGGACGGGGGGAAAACAACAAAAGTAATTTACCAGCAACAATGATAAACCGAACAAAATGTACAGACACACACATCTGAGCTCTTCATCCTCCTGCTGCTTCACCACACCGTTTGTAAACTCCTCTCTGCAGTTTCCTTACCCAATGATGTATAAAAAATGTGATTCAGAGGGCTTGCAGCAATCTGCTGAAAACAGGCAGGCGAATCATCCCTATCCTCTGAACAGGCAAAATTTAGAGCCTAGGCTGGGAAAGTTTTCACAGAAGGCTAACAGTAAGCCAAGGTTTATAAATAGGTATCCAAGAAAACACTGTCAATCTCTTCATGATCTCAGTTCACATAAGTCTGTGCAATCCTTTTCTTTTCCCTGTAATGTGTGTGATTACAGAAACATGCCCCTAAAGCGCTCAGGTTTTCAGGTTCCCAAGCATAAAAGTAAATTCCAGGTAAATTCAGCAGGTTTTGCATTGTTCTGGGTGGAAACCGCATGGAGACGCTGAGTTTCAGGAAGGCTGATATGAAAATAATAGCTAAGACAGGCTGCTAAAGCTTGCCCAACACACCCCAAAAGGTTGACAAAATACCAGCAATCCTGGCCTGTGTTTAAGATACAAACCTCAGCCCTACCGTGGTTTCTCAACAAAAGCTGAAGTTAGAACTGTTGCACTTTTTAAACCCCCTCTCTTCAAAGGATGGCAGAGAGTCACTGAACTCCAGTGGTTAACTTAAACTCAGCTTGGTTCTACCCCAGTAAAGAGCCTCAGTAAATAGACCTTTTTTGTTAACAACTCTCTTAATGATTCGGATGCTCGATAGCACAAGGCAAGTTCATTAAGAAAAAGCTGTAAGCAGTGAGGCTTTGTTTGTTGGCTTTGTTACAGGAACGAGGACCTGGTTTTCCACATTTCCCAGCCTTTCAAGACTGAAATAATAACAGCATTTCCATCACTTGCACCTGCAATTATTTTTGACCTCAGAAAGTTGGGCACAGCTCAGGGAATTGACAAAGTTGCTGTTACAAAGGCAGCCACTGCAATGAAGAGTTCTCAAGCAGTTTACTGGTGTCCACCATGCAGCTGCTTCTCCTAAATGAGGTAGGAAAACAGCATGAGTACAAAGTGTTTTGAAAGAATCATTTTCTCTGTCACTGGTTATGTAGGTCACATAAGCACTAATGCTCTGCCTAAGAAAGCAAAAGCATAGAGAATTACTCACACTGTAACTAGAAAGCACAAAGTGAAATGCTATAGAATCCCAGACTGGTCTGGGTTGGAGGGGACCTTAAAGCTCATCCAGTTCCAACCCCCTGCCATGGGCAGGGACACCTTCCACCAGAGCAGGTTGCTCCAAGCCCTGTTCAACCTGGCCAGGGATGGGGCAGCCACAGCTTCTCTGGGCACCCTGTGCCAGTGCCTCAGGACCCTCACAGGGAAGAGCTTCTGCCTAAGAGCTCATCTCAATCTCCCCTCTGGCAGGTTAAAGCCATTCCCCTTGGCCTGTCCCTACAGGCCCTTGTCCAAAGCCCCTCTCCAGGCTCCTTGTAGGCCCCTTAAGTATTGGAAGACTGTTATAACTGTGACCTGTTCAACTGGGCTGCAGACCAGTGGCAAAGGTCTCTTAGATTTGTTTGCTACCCATTTACGTATTTCCTGGTAAATGATATAGCCTGGATAGAGAATTTCTCTGTAGTATTGAAACAGCCATAGCAAGATAGTTCATTACAAACTATGAGATTTGTCCCATCAATAAACTATTTTAGAACCATGAATGAAATGCGTTTGAAAGCTGCACCATTTAAGACATCAAGGCACTTTCATCAACCTCAGTTGTGGCAGGGTGACCACAGGTCACCCAGAAGATGAATCAGTTGCTCACCTGGTTCATTTCCTCTCATGGAATAATGCATAAGAAGAAGCAGGAAGTAAGCAGAGCCAAACCTGTTGGCAGTAAGATCAGCTCCCCACTTACCAAGGGTCCTGACGGGGCAGGACGGGACTCCTCAGTAACCTCAGAAAACCACATGCAACACTGACATCCCACTGATGGTGCACACATGGTCATGGCAGGTCTCAGAGCAATCCACTTCTTAAGGCCACAGACACTCTGCCTGTTGTGTACAACACCTACAAGAGACCAGGAAAGGTTCATTCCAGGAGGAGGAACACTGTGCATTGTCAGCTTTTCCATATTTTAGCAAAAGAGACTACCTCTAACTAACATTTTAACAGCAGGGTCACTTACTGCATGGTTGTCAGGTGTCCAGGGAACCCAGGTAATTTATCCTGGATCCCACCTGGGATGTTTGCTGTTGGTGCTATTTGGTACACCAAGAAACTGCAGTACGAGTCACTGGGAAAACAGCCTTGCAAGAGGTCCGTATGCCAAGTGCTTCAGTCTTCCTGCATCTCAGTTCCTGACCTGAAAAACAGAATAAACACTTGATTTCTTTTGCCCTGCTGATTTAACCTGCCATTTGTCCAGCAGGGACACTACCTCTTGCAGCTCGTGATAACAGCTTCCAGATCTCAGGTGGGGTCTGGGAGCAGACTGCGTGCAGTTAGATGGCAATCCGAGTCTGTAACTGTAACCTCAAGAAGGGTCATATTTTCACCATCCTTTGTGCTACTATCAGCACACTAAGAGGAGAGTCAGCCCAAGCACCGCTCTTCTGGTAAGCCTGCAAAAGTAGAGAAGGATGTGCACGCTTAATTTTAAAAGGTGAGAAGCAATGGCCACAGGTACAGCAGTGGCAGCTGCAGCACATGAGGCGTTCTTTAGGGAAAGGGCAGAAAAAGGGATGGTTTTCTGTAGCTGTTAATTTGTGGTGCTTACCCTAAAACCACCACCACAGTAAACCTGAATAGCTGCAGCCACAGCATTTACTACACGTTATGGCATCTGTGAAAGTGCTGACAGGGACAGCTGACAACCGCTCTGCAGTGTAATTCACACCATAACATCATCTCCCAGGCACTCTGATTTCTCATTGAAAAATGCTGTGATGCTTTTCTGCCAATCCAGTGCCGGTGCATGGATGAACAGTCTGCACCAAATCGTGAGGCCTCCACAAAACCAGCTTCATTTCTGACTTTTTTATCATGTAAGGTGTGTGTCTGTTCCTTCATTCACCATGTGTCGTGGTTTGACCTGGCATGCAGCTAAACCCCACACAGCCATTTGCTCACAGCCCCAGTGGGATGGGGAATAGAATCAGTAAAAAAGGAAAACTTGCAGGTTAAGTTAAAGACAGTTGAATTCTTTACTATAAGAGTGGTGAGGCACTGGAAAGAAAAGAACCTGCAGAACAAGTGATGTGCAATGCAATTGCTCATCACCTGCTGAGCGATGCCCAGCCAGTCCCCAGCCAACTCGCCTGGTTTGACTGTTCAGCAGCACCCCCATGGTATGGGATACCCTGGGGTCAGTCAGGGTCAGATGTCCCCACTGTGTCCTCCCCTGCCTGCTCTCTGGCAGAGCATGAGGAGCTGGAAAGTCCTTGACTTGGTGTGAGCGCAGTTCAGCAACAACTGGAACATCCCCATGCTGTCAACATTGTTCTCATCCTAACACCAAAACACAGCACTGTACCAGCTACTAGGAACAGCCAAAACCAGAACACCATGTTAAAGGTCAAGGAATCCTTCAGCTGCAGGAAATGTGTTTATTTTATCATCAACCTCTGTCTCCCCATGTGAATAACTTGCCCTGTGTGTATCATTCTCATGACTCTAGCCTGCTCACTTTCAGATCTCTATCCTGAGCAGTTTTATTTGCTAAACCCTACACCAAGACTTAGCGATGAAAAAATAACACTCAATAAACTCCTTTTAGTTTCTTTCACAATATGAAATACACCTAGAGGTCAGTGCCTAGCAGTGATCTACTTCTTTATAGAAGAGATCAAGATGATACTCCTTATTTCAAATGTTTTTACTTTACCTAATCTGCAGTCTTCTTGAGTCAGGGACCTTCAGTTGTAAAACGCAAGCATTATTCCCAGCTTAAGTTCATAAGCACTACTGATTTGCCAATATCAAGCCCTATATCACATTTGCCACATCAAATCACACTTCTGTCTCACCAGCTTTTAAATCTAATCCAGGTAACAACAAAACAATAAATCCACAATACTCAAAAGGCCTTCAAAGCCAAGGTTCTGTGCCAGCCAGCTGAGATTGGATTGATCCCCGTTGCATCTGACACTCATCATCAAGGAGGCAGAGTGAAACCCAAGCGCTGTAAAGCCACCAGGCAGCACAGGATACCAGTGCTGCAGGAGCCAGTGACCTCGTTGTCCAGTTGTAAATCCAGTGCTGGGATCAACCCAGCCCCCATGCATCAAGCTATGAACATGGTGATGGTCATAGAGTGATCTGGCTAGCTCCATTTAAAACATAATTTAAAAAATCCCTTACATTTCTCACCTGGGCATATTTCTTTGTGTTTTTTAAATTATGGGGCACAGGAAAACCATGCACGAGGTCAAACCTTCTCACCTCTGCCACTGCTCAAACACAGTCTTAGTACTGAAAAAGCATCATAATCCTCATCTTTGCTCACTTGCCTGCACTGCAGGTTGAGTTCCAGCGTGCAATAAACCAGCAGAAACCTTGTAGATGGTTCGATCTTTGGCTTGATACTTTGTTCCTGCTGTGCTCTCCCTCTGAAGTGGCATCTTGTGCCTGCAACCTGGAAAAGATAAGAACAACACAGAGATTGTCTGCTTGAGGCTGGCTGGGGAGAGCAGGAGTGAGGATGAGGATGTGCTGGTTGGAACCATTCAAAACTCCATTCACTGGGCCTAAAGCTCAGGCTGAATAACATGTGGGAACATAGGTGGGCCAAAAGGGGAAGGGAAAAACCTGGGATACCTTAGTAAACCTCATGAAAACAGTAAAGGGCATCCTGCAAGAAGCACCATGCCAGAGTTTGAGAGCTGCTCTCTTACTTGTCATGGGAGCCATCTCCTTGTGCCCTCTGGGAAATCATGTACCAGAGTTAGGAAACAAATGAACATGATGTTTGAGTTAGGAAACAAAGGAAAACTATGTTTAAGTTATCCACAAACAAATAGACTTTTCTTTACGCAGCTCTCTACCAAAATCTACTTTGGTGTCAAATTGGTAGTTTTGATGTAGTTAAGTTCATCCCTTCCTGGCAAATGTACATTTTTAATATCTATGGGAAAGAGGTTATCTTATGCTAGATACTATGTTAGCTACAACTTCAAGTTTTGCTTGTAAAGAGGGTTTTGCAAAAGCAGATGAGGGCACATTTTAAAGCTGGAAATCAAACCTGGATTTATTTTCTAGGATCACCTTTAAAAAAGTAAGTGGGAATTATTGTGATCAGTTGGAGTAGATCACAAACCTCTGCTGCTGCTGTTCCAGCCCCGTCCTCTGGCCTCTGCACTCCCCTCACCTCCAGCTCAGTGCTAAGGTGAAATCTCACTTTTTGTGCCCTGGCCAGGCCCACTTCCAGGATCACACCAATGCCAGGGGAGCCGGCAGTGCTGGTGGGAGCGTGTGGCCAGCAGTGGGGGGACCAGGAGCATCCCTTCAGCTGCTCTGTCCTATTGCAGAACTGCGCTTTTAGAAGGTTTTAAAATCTGTGACAACTTTTCCCTTTACAAGAGCACTGTAACACAGGAACCTCACAAAGCAGATGAAAATCATGGTGCAAAATGGACAAAGATGGGTTTAGAGCTCTAATTGCAAAAAACTGGAGGAATGGGCATTTGCCTACAACAGAGCCATAGCAGAACCTGTGCAGTCCGTCAGCACTCAGTAAAGCACAGAGCCAGGGCACCTCCCAGCCCTTAATCCTCAGTTACTGAGCCCAAATAGTGCTCTGAGAAGGCGGGTAAGGACTTTCTCCCCAACCCACGACCCAGCAAGAGCTGCTCTCACAAAGCAGTGTGTGCTCAGGGCTGACTTTCATGGGGTTTTCTTAAATCAGTTCATGTTATTTTGACACAGTTTGCTTCTTGCTGCCTAACACGACCACTCCATACGCTGACACTCTGTAGTATACTTACTCTGGTTTAGCACAGTCGCTGGTCCACAGCCTTTAAAGCTACAGTCCATGTTCAATCTGTATCAGTTTAACATGCCAGCACCATATGGCATTCTATAATCAGCTGCAGCATTGTACTTCAAACCCACTGCTGCATTTATAATATTATTGTATGCTGCACAAACACCAATATTTAGAAAGAAAAATGTCCTTTTTATTGGGCTCCCGCTGACAGCCCAGCTGTGAGCCAAAGCATGCAGAGAGCTCCCTTTTTCTGCATCCAAAAAAAGAGCCCGAAGCATTTTTAAGATCTTACATCTGAAAGGTACATCTTGTCCTGCCCCAGTGGGTCCGTGTGACTGGGTTCAAATGTGGGTTTTTATTAGATGAATTGCATCATTAAATTACATTATAAAAACTAAAAATGCACCATTAATTTTCAAAAACAATAGTAAATACATCTCATTTCTGATACATGATTCTGCATTTAATTTTTGCCCTGGGCCACGTTTTTCTAACAGGCTCACTGTCTTCCATTATGCAGACTATACAAATGGAGCTAAATTGCCGAACTGGGGGGGAATCTGTTTGCTTGGGGGAGGGAGATATTGGTCAAACGTCTAATGTGAAAATAAATGAATTTCTAATCAGCTGTTGCAAAAAGAAAAATTACTTTTTGATCTCAGCTCAGCCAAGCAAGAATCTACCTACCTCAAGTAATAAGATACAACGTCATTGTATAGGATGCAGAGAGAGACAAAAGGCTAGACAGACAGACAGACATGGCAGTAAATTAGGTTAGTGCATTCAGTTCTGTATGAGTAGCATTTCTTAATTAAATGGACAGAAGTTCCACCAAACTCGAGCTTCATTGCTGCAGGGTCTTCACCGTTAATGTAGCTACGGCTCCGAGCATCCATAGATCACTACGGTTTGGAAGGAGAAGCGAGCATTAAAGGGAGCAGAGGGTGAGCAAGGGGATGGAAGCAGAAGAGAAACAACAATCAAAACTTTTACATGCGTTATGGATGAGTGAGCCAAACCTTGCAAAAAGTCCCAAGACCCCGGCAAAGGCAAAGGACTTGCCTGTATGCTTGGTGGCTCTAGCCTGCTATAATGCCATGCACGTCTGTCTGCTGAGAAAGGTCCTTGCCAGTGACTGCTTGTGCTTTCCAAACCAGCCCACGGCAGAAAGCTATAAACCTCTTCTACTTAAACATGTCCTTTGGAATGGAGGCCTGCACCCCAAAATGCACCAAATCAGGGCACAAGCGACTCCCAGAATCAACTGGGTGGTCCCATCAGGTCTCCTGTCCAGGTCTGAACTCAGCAGATGATGTTCCCATCCCATTTGCATTGCCAGACCAACAGGAGCTGCACAGCCAGACTCTCGGGGACCTGACATCCACAATCCCCGCAGCTCAGAGATTCTTTGCTCCAGATTATTCCCAGCCTGCTCCCATGGCCTAAATGCCCCTTAGTGGCTGCAGTCACATGCTTGAAGAGTATTTTCCATTTCACTTGGTTTTAAAGGAATTTAGGTCAGGCACTCCAAGACGTGAAAGCAAACCAAAATGCAGTAAGTGGAGACAGCCAAGAAGTTTGCCTCAGAATTGCCTTCCTGATCCAAAGTACACCCCAACTCTAGGTGTACCCAGAAAGCCTCTGGCTGCCAACATCTCTGGGACAGTGCACACAAAGGAGAGATTACTGGGAGCACAGAGAGATGGAGCATTTAATGTCCTTCAGAAGACAGGCAAGGAAGACTTGGGCCCCAGGCTTGTACAGCCAAATCCATCAGAAGTGTTTTATGAGTCATTTTCTTCTGCCACCACCTACCGGTATTAAAAATTACTGCGGTTTCTTTATGGCAAGAATGAAACCTACCCAGTAAAACCGACAAAAGCTGAGGGGTTTGGGACTATAACTACAGAATAATGTAGCATAAGGTACTTATAGTTTGGTATCATTTCACATAAAGAAGTTGAATCCTGCTTTTTGTGATAAAAGCATAGAAAAACTGCACAGAAAAACTGTACTCTATATTTAACACTGTAGTAAATAGTTTACTTGTATTATTAATCTTTTTTACTACAGTAATGATGAGGGGTCAATGCAGATTGAGGCCCTTTACAGCAAAAATGTCCTTTTTGGTCTCAACAGGCAGGTCAGGCTGCATGGCAGGAGGAAGGGAACACGCACTGATGCAGTCCATGGTGCATCTAATGTTTTGTGTTGGTTTTGTGGAGCTGGAATAAATAAAAATTTAAGGGAAACCCTCAGCTCGAGAGAATCAGAAACAGAAAGAGAAAATAAAAGAAAAAAAGAAAAGGTCATATATGGAAAATCCAAAGAGAACTGCTGCTTTTTTTGTTCTGAATAGTTTGTTTGTGCACAAGTCAGATGTTATTGCGAGCCCAGATCAGCCCAATGAGTTATGATACGTTACCCTAACAACCATGCTCCTGCTCTCCACCCCTCCTCAATGCCAAGCAGCAGTGCGATGCACCTTTTTTATCATCTGCTAATGGATGGAAAATATTTACCACATTACCTTATCCAACTGCAACAGGAGCCACTTTTCTCCACACATCCCCCTTTGAAAACTTCTGAGCCGAATTAACATGCAACAATTTTACACAACAAGTCAATGATTGGAGTAGAACAGTGTAGAAATGTGTGAACTTGAGCTGTGAGAATGTTCACAGTTAAAAGAAGGAATCTTTTCTGCATCTGGGTCAGAAACCTTTAAAAAGAAAGAAAAAGCCATGTGTCACAGCTTCCCATTCCAGCAGGAATGGCAGGACTCAGGGATGGAGGGACCTGCTGCTGCTCTACCAGCACAGTCCAGAGAGCCTTCCCCTGGGTCTCAGCTCTACTCATTGCTGAGTAATAGATAAGCTTTGGATTTTAAATTATAAACTACTTACCAGAAGTAAAAACCAGAGCCATTGGCCCAAATTGGTCACCAGTCTCCGACAGCATGACTCTGAACACAGTCTGTCCTCATCCCATCTGAGCATCTCAGGTAGCCAGACCTCCTGCCCCAGGCGGTGAAGGCAGAACCTAGTTCAATACAATCCTGTATCTAAGAAAGCTTCTAACTGAAGGCATTACTCAAATGAATACATTCCTGGATAAAAACCTTGCTGCAAATTGCCAGCTTTTTTCCTTAAACTTGTTTTGACGAAGATATTTCTGCCCAGCTCTGGGCATGAGGGAGGCTGATGGGCTGTCAGGGTGGCAGTGAGCAACCCAACAGCTGGGATGGGTACAGTAGGAGACCTGTAGGCAACCTGGACATCAGTGGCCAAGGTCTTCTCCTTCTTCTGCCCTAATAGCCCTGTAGGTCACACCAGCAGGGCTGGGACTGAGGTGCACTAATGCAAATGCAAACCTGATGGCTCACTATAGAGAGAAGGACAAGTTAAAAAAACATCTAAGCCAAACACAGATGAAAAGCAGCTTCTCTGACTTGGAGAGTGGCTATGAAATCATCTCATCCCTTCTCTGCATACTAACTGCTCCATCAAATCACTCCCTAAAATGCATAAATTTAAAATCAATGACACGTGTTCACGAGTCATTAGTGTGGCAGCAAACATACTGGTCCTCTTGTTTAGAGTGCAGGAGAATATTAAAGATGTGGAAATATATTAAAAACATTAAAGAAAAACAATTCTACATGCAATGCACTATAGCTATACAGCCAGAAGAACACCATAATAAGATGTGAGTTGTAGCACAGCAACTAACTTGCAAGCCATGGTGTTTGGAATTCACTAATACCCCTCACATCCCTCTGCTAGAAATACTTTTATCACAAGAATAAAAATCACCCGCAGCTCCCCTCTACAGTGGCTGCTTTAATACACACAAAATTATTTACATTATCTTACCAGCCTCCAGCCAGCAAACTAGGGAACAGGAGAATGAACGTGGGTAGTAAAAGCACTTGCAGAAACTTAGACTATCTATCTGCATATTCAAGTTAACCCAGCCAGGAAAGAAATGACTCCATGTAGACACTGGGATGTGATAACAGAGGCATGAGCTGGATTTTCTCTTCTTCAGCTAAGGAATCCGTTCTCATTCTCTCCTCAGAACCACAACAGTTGCAAAACAAAATTGGGAAAGAACAAACCAAGGGTGATGGATTTAATTTGGGTACACTGCAAAGGCACGCAACCACCCAGTCTGAGCCCCTTCAGAAGGGTCCACAGAGCAGATCTTGAACTGATACATGGCTGGAACAAAAGCAGACAGGTCAACAGTGAAGTGCCCATAAGCCCTGCCAAATTTACCCTCAGCTGCCTCTCAGCAGAGGGACCATGGCAGCTGAGCCAAGCCATACTAGAGCAGCCCTAAGCCAAAGCCTAGTCCACTCCACTGCTCCCAGAGCATGTCCATGAAGCAGATCTGATGCTATCACCTCTATGTCCTCTCTATGCACATATAACTGGCACACACTCATACAGCCTGAATCAACTGGGCTGCTGGCCTCTTACACCAGAAAAGGCTGCTCGTGCAAGACAGTCTTTGCCCATGAAAGGGTTTGAAAATTCAGGCCATTCCAGCCTGTGCTTGAACAGAGCCCTTCCCAGATTCACTGCATCATCACTGCGTTTGAGGATTTTTGTTAATGCAGAGCTAACATACACATACAGCTAATTCTACATCCATTTCCTGATCAGCAGCCTCTAGATCACTAAATGGATTTTATTTTAAAGCACACTCTCTATTTTTAGGGAGCATATTAATTACCCTTAAGCAGGTGCAAAATCAACCTGTTTATTATTGTTTCTTCAAACCTTTAACGGTAGTTGCAGGCAAATAAATCCAGTTAATGCAATAAAAGGATTTATTGTCACCCAAATTTATGCCAACAGTTTAATCATAACACCTTTTCATCTGACAGACTTTCTCGAGAACAATTTGCCCGACAGTTTGTCAGCAAGGAAATGGCCTTGTATAAATGTTGGGAGAAAATAAATGCTAATACATGGTACAGTCTTTCATTCTTCTAATCACCAAGGGAGTTTAAAGGAGACAGACTTATTTACTCACTGTAGGAAGTATGCGGTAATAAATTATCACTATTATGGGCCTAAATGAGTCCCTGACAGTGACGGAACCGAAGGTGGAAGTAAAGTGAGGAGAGACAACGGCATCCTACAATGTACGTGCTGGTATGGGGGTGTGTGAGGGCATGTACATCCATGTTAGCAATAATGGCACCACAGTATTAATACCCAGGATACACATGGGATCCCTGGAAGACATTATTTGCATTTTAAAGTGCCCCTTAGGGCTCAGTTTCCTCTAAAGAGAGACATGGCAGAGGCTGCAATGCACGCGCCCTCCTTCTTGCCTTGCACACTTGAGGGAGGATGTCTGGCCTTCATCAGCCAGAGTCACACGCTGGGCTGCAGCAGCAGCTTCTTGCCAGCCCCATCCCCTGCATTTACTGTGACCCAGCCTAGGGCTATCTGCTCTCAGGGACAAGGTGAACATCACCCTCTGTTCAAGCCCACCTGCACCAGTGCCCCGTTTGCAGCATCACCCCCATCACAACTGGGGAGGCTGCTGTGGATACAGGAGCACCAGGGCCGAGCCCAGCATGGGACCACCACAGGCTTTTAGAGATCAGCAGACATGTCATGTGCATCCGGATACGTGCATGAACTTCACAAGTACCCAGTTTAAGTGAGTAGCTTGAAAAGTTTCTCTGCCCAGTGCAGCCATTCGTTAGCTCTTTCAGACAGTGCCTCAGTACCATAAATAACAGGAGGTGCTACTGGCAAGCCAGAGAAGAGATGAGTGAAGCAGCAGAAACAAGCAGAGAGAAAAGCAGTGCTCCCAGCCCAGACACCTCCTCTGGGGTCCCTCATTTTATGCCAGGCACAGGCATGAGCCAGGGACCCCAGGCCTGGCCTTGAAATGAGATTTGCCCATTGCCATAACAACGGGCTGGTGCTGCCACAATAAAGACAAGCTTTGGGTATTCCTCCCCACCACCCCCACCCCCACCCCTCCTGCCTTATTATTATTTCTTTATTTTCTCTCCTTTTTTTCTTCTTTTCCTTGTGTCCCTTTCTACAAAGAGCTCCTCATTTCTCTGAAACAAATTGCCCACAGCTTGCTTTCCCATACATCACAGAGTGAGGACCAGGCCTTATCAATGTTGCTCTGCTTTTCCCATCTATTACCCGGTTTGTTTGCACTTTTATCCCATCGTCCTTGCACAAGGGAGAAAACATCCATCATCTGTACATCTGCCAGCTGTCACAGGGCTGTCAGCACGGTGACAGCCAACATGACAAAACTGCTGTAACGTTGCACCAGCTCTGGGGCCCCGAGTTGAGATTAAACAGCGCGGCAGGAGAAATAAAAGGAAAAAAGTAAAAAGGAAAAAAAGAATCAAATTTATCTACATAGAGAAAAAAATCAGTAAGAACTGCTCTTTGTGCAAAGGGGAGAGGGAGGTAGGAGAAAGCAGAAAGCAGCAAAGAGTGCGATGAGCAGGCAGTGGCATGGCTTGGTTTTCAAGGAGGAGGTGTTAGAGAGGCTGAGATGCACATTTGTTCTCTGGCTCAGCTGAACATTCCTGATGTGAACGGGGTGCTCAGATCTGCACGGGGACCCCTAAAGCCATCAGACAGGGTGGGGCATGGCCCCTCCACACACACCAGCTACTGCAGCAGGTTTGGGGCTTCTTCCTGTTGCTTCCTTTTCTGTCCCAAATGCTGTCAGTAGAGCTCAGACCCCTCTTTCACAGACGTTTTCTTCCTTACAATCATCCATCAGCACAACACAACAGCCTGAGCCAAATGTCCTTACTATTGTCCAGCCATGCCCTGTTTTTCAACAGGCACTCCTGAAGAGATCGAGACATGCTGAGCACATCTACTCACTCACTCGTCACTTGACTGTACCTTGTTGTGCTCTCTGCTTTTCTTCACAACCATTCACATTACAAAGTGCTTCACCCCTAACGTCTGCCTGGCTGCTATTAGATTAGAAACCAGTTATAAATCCTCAGGATGGAAGATGCTCTCATGTTGGAGTCAGGAGAAAAATTACCAACCACATGGGCAGGGGTGATCCTCAGGTTGCTAAAGAGATCGCCCCCTGAAACACCCAAACTGAGACACAAGGCAGCACTGCCCTGTTCTGAACAGCAAAAATGCACGGCGGAGCCTAAAACCAGGACTGCAAACAGTCAAAGTCAGTTTGGTTTCAAACCTGTACGTCTTTCTCTTCAAGTAATATAAGAATGGAACTGAAAAAGTAGCTCCACATTTATTTTTTACTAATATATTCAGAACGCACAGTCTGAAGGTCACAGTCTGGGGATATAAACTTAACAAATAGATGATTTTACCTTGTACTTACTTTTCAGAAAGGTTCATTTTGCAGCCAGAACACCATTTACTCAGGGACTTACTTTTACTGATTGAATTTCTTCAGGGCCTCAACCCACTCTTGAACTTTAGCCAACACGCACAAGTTACTCTTACAGCCTCCCAAATCCACATCTTGTCAACCCAACCCTGCTCTGGAGTAGCAGTTGCATTCCCTCTGGAAGGTTTTTTTTGACCAAAAATTAGAGGTCAACCTGGGCTTCTCTGAATGGGAAAGGGATGTCCAGATTAAGATGAGAGAAGGAATCTTTAAGCTCATGGGCATCACAGGCAGGTAAATGGGCAGTGATAACTCACAGCTTCTTGTGAAGCAAAAAATAGGGCATCAGACGAAAAAAGAGCAAAGCAAAGAGTTTAAGGGTAGAACAAATGAGACTTTCTGTTTCCGTCACACCACATATTACAGAGTGGAAGTCATTCCCATGTTATACTGTGGAAGTCGTAAGCATACATATGTTCAACTCAATAAATTCACAGAGGAAAAATCCATTGAGGGCCATTAACAAATGTGTTCCCTGTGGCTCATAAGGTCCTACATAATAGATTGCTGGAAGGATATATCAAGAAAAATATGATATGCGATACAGTTATAGGGTTCTGCTTCTGGCCACAGTGGACCACAGGTCTGAGATAGAGCAGCCATGTTTATGTTCTTGTTTAAATTTCTTATTTCTATTACCTTTAAAAAAATAAACCTTAGAAACAAGAGCGATTCAAAAAAAAGTTTCATCCAATTCCCAGAACAAATATTTAACATCAGGATCTTCAGAGTCTTTAACAATATTTAGAGGCAAATTAAAAGGGAAAAGTAAAATGAGTACTTCCTTTGAGACTGCAAAGCTCACGTCAGAACTGGGATGAGAGCTCGTCCATCTGCACCTCTCAGTTTTCCAGTTAAAAAAGTTCTTGTTTGATGTTTCCACCTAAGCAAGACCATCTCACCTACTTTTACTTTCTTATATTCGGAGATACGCAAAGTGCATCAAGCAATCTATCTAGAACGAAGACCTTACTTAGAAAACACTTAAATCATCAGCTTTTATCATACCATGACTCAATTTCGGTTTATTTTTGGAAACCATACCCTGCTGCTCCTCAGAAAGCCAAAGCCAAGTAGCTTGTTTGGTAAGGACAGAGATGTCAGGTAGAGGCTGGACCACGGCAACTTCCCTAGGTCTCTATCTGCTTTCCTAGGCTATGGGGGTTCCCATCAAGCTGCCTGTGTGCAGGGCAGCTCTGCAGGTCTCTGCCTGCCTTCACTGTCTGAAATCCTGTGCAGCTGGCAAAACCTCCTCAAGAAAACCCAGTCCAGATGGATTAGATTAGCAAAGGTTACAGATAAGAGGGGAGAACTTGGGTAATCCCTTTCCCCTCTGCTCAGGTGCCACCACTTCTTCAGCATCATGAGGACCAAATTCAGCCAAGTACTGTATGCATTCAGGCTGGAATTAGGGGTTTCTGCCAGGTTTCCACTAGTTTGGGACTACAAATAACGGCAATTTAGCAAGGTGGTGCCTGACACAATGGCTCTGTAGGAAATAAGGATTGTTATGGTTAAGAAAGCATGGAAAAGCTTGTGTGTTCCTTTCCCCAACTACTTTAGTGTTTCTGCTAAATAAAAATCCATTTTTATTCTTAAGGGAGCTGAGCAGAGAGATGTTGGTTTACGTCCTACTTTTGCCAGTGATGATGTATGTCCCTTTTACAAACTTATCTCTGGGTTTTTGCTCAGTTTATAAGCTAGGAGCAATCTTTCTTTCCTAAAGCTTCCTTCTCTCACAGTCTGGAGGAACCTTGAGATTTCCTGCCGGTGATTTAAAGGGCTATAATACTCGCAGGCTAGATTTGTTTTAGTGTCCATAAAACTCAAAAATTTCATAAAACAATTGGTGAAAATAAAATTACCAAAAAATGATGTACTGCCAGCAGACTGTATAATAGTTACGGGGGAAATGGAGAATATGATTCACTGGGGTATAAAAATGACAATGTATTTATTGCAGCGCAGTGACAAGAAACTAATTTGTCCCTTTTACTTTTCAGACAGGGTTTGAATTCTGATTTTTCTCCTTTGCCTGGGCTGTGGCAGGGCAGTGATGTGCATTCTGCAGCATGTGGCTGCAGGGACAGCTGTGGCCACAGTGCCAGTTATCCCATCAGTGCAAGAAGAAATAGCAATAATAGAGCTCTGTAGAGCTAAATACTTGCAAAAGATGCAGAAATATTAACTACAAGCAGACACCTTTGTCTAGAACAAGTAGGCATTCAAATATTAATTTAGAAATATGTCTATTTGGGTGGGTGAAGATCTAACTCTCCCAAATCTACCTTTTTTTCTTCTTGAGGTCAAACCATGCACTTCCATGATACAGGTATTTTCATCCTTAGGCTTCTTCAGAAGATCACAGGAAAACAAACCAGCCTTCTAAGAAAGCAAAGGTCCAGAGTAAAGACACAAGCAGCAAGTGAGGGATCTGGCTTGAGGACACATGGCTTTTGCTCACCTCCAAGCATGCAATATTCGGCTCATTCCCACCCTTCATCCTTCAGACAGTCTGGCCCTTTTTTGCTCCAGCTGCACCATCAGCATGGGGAGCTGGAAAACAGAGTTAAAACACAATTCAGAATTAGACCTGAAATGGGGGTGGGTGGTAGTGGTATTCCCTGACAAACAAAGTTATGCAACTGAAACTACTGCAAGCTCTAAAGCAATGAAAAGGTGCATCTGGTATTTCCAAATGTTTTTAGTTTTTTCTTTTTGGGGGGGAGAAGAATAAGCACCCAACAATGTTCAAACACTACTATGTAAAATTCAACACCAGGGTATCTTTCTTGCTGAGCTTGTGCTGCGCAGTGTGAATAAACTCAAAAGATCAGGTCCTGGAAAACAGAGAAGTGTCCTGAAACCTTAGACAGCAGAGAGATGTTCTCCCCACCCCACAGCAAAGGTTATTTATGTCTAAATATCTATTTCCTATTGACCGTGGAGGTGAAGGCAATAGTTCTGGTCTACGTCCCTTTGACACATTAGCTCTAGATCATAAAAGGCTTCTACTGGCAGTCCCTGCTCTGGAAACCCCAAAACAGAACAGGATTGATTCCAGGACTGTATAAACTGGGTTTTACGAGGCAAGTGAAGCAGCTAAACACACTGCTCAGGTCATTGTCCTAAAATGCACCATAAAAATGCTCTAAATTCTCTGTGTTTTGGGGATGAAATGAAAAGCTTACTTTGTTTCCAGCTTGCCCAGGTCTCTGAAGTTAATAAGTTTCTGTGGATTATAAAACCCTAGAACTGGAGTTCAGCACAATTCTAATTTGTTGTTTCATTCTGTGCTAGTAAATGTATTTATTTTTATGAGCCCCCTTACTCTCCTCAGCCCCCCAAAAAACAGGACACATCCTGCCATTTGCTCCTGGCCCATAATACCATACATCCTCCTGAGCCCCACCAGAGCCTGCTGAGAGCTCTTGCTGTAAGGGGCACTGGACCAGCTGGGCATGGGCTGATGGTCTGGGGATAGCATTGAATGTGGGATCATAACCTAAGGAAATACAGTAACTGACTTGCAACAGCACTGCCCTTGGAAAGGGCCCCCACACCAGTCTATACCATAGAATTATAGAACCCCAGACAGGTTTGGGTTGGAAGAGACCTGAAAGCCCATCCAGTTCCAACCCCTGCCACGGACAGGGACACCTTGACTAGAGCAGCTTGCTCCAAGCCCCTGTGTCCAACCTGGCCTTGAACACTGCCAGGGATGGGGCAGCCACAGCTTCT
>JANHGB010064282.1:0-11136 GCA_026283785.1 Coracopsis vasa | reverse complement strand
TCAGCCACAAGATATTGCCGGTTATGCAGAAGTAACTGCCAATGGTGGCGAAGTGCGAGTGCTGCACTTTGAAGACGGTTGTTCCACCAGCAATATCGTAAAAACCATCATCGAACGCGAATGTAAATAGACCTGTCTACCATCCTGCCCGCTCCGGGCAGGGTGTCGGGGCCGCCCCGCGCCGTACCGGGGCATGTGCGGCGGGCGGAGGGGATGGCTGCGTTGTTGGGGAGATTAATCGAGAATTGCGGAGCAGGGGAGAGGGAGTCAAAGTGTTACGTAACACGTTTTCATTACCGCTGCGAAGTCATCTTGAGCCCAAATCTTGTTATTTCCCTGGAACCGGTGGCTGCAGAGCGCCGGTCGCTCGGCCCCGCAGCCCGGGAGCACCGGGCATGGAGCCGGTCCCGGTGGGACATGCATAGGTACAGCGCGGCGGGTTAGGCAAGTGAGACCGTCAGGAAAAGTCCGCTGCTGTGAGGTTCACGATCCATTTCTCCCCCCCCATCCATTACCATGTATTGAAGAAACCCTGATTCATGTGGGCAGGGGGGCACAGCCTGCCCCAGCCTCCCCCCTTCGAGCGGGGCAGCGGGTTGGGGTCTCACTGCTCGACGGGTCCCACACAGCAGCCCAGCTCCCACCGGGATCTGCGGCTGCTCCACAGGGAGCAGGACTTGGCTCCCCGGATGGCTGCTGGTGAGTGGGGGGATGCGACCCCCCCACCAGTCCTACCCCACGCTGCAACTGGAGGAGCCCAACATGGCTGCGGCTTTGGGGGGTGAGGGGGAGGCAGGCAGGGCCCCCCCATTGCCGCGGATGCTGCTTAGAGGCCTTTGTCCATCGCCCTTGGGAGCTGCCGGAGGCTTTGTCCGTCTGCTTGGGCTTTGGCTGGCGTCCGGGAGGGTGAAACTTGAAGTGAGGTTTTGTCTGTGCCGAGGAGCCCTCGGCTTTTGTTTCACACTGGCGTGTGCCGTGCACAATATTCCAGAGGCTCGTGGTAACCCAGTTCCCTGTATCTCCATCCGATGGCAGCCCGGGCAGGCGAGCACCTTCCCAGAGTCATCCGTCCGTCCGTCTGCCAGGGATGTGCTGCTGTGTGTGGGAAGGACAGAGTCTCCTGGGAGTCTGCGGTGATGTAGTGACCTTAGGGATTGCTCCTAGGGAAGGCACCCGAGATGGTTTGATTTTGGATGTCTGAAAAGCCGGTGGAGCTGGAGGGCTGGTTCCCGAGGCTCCTTGGAAACAGAGGATGGATGCCCTCTGCTTTCTTATTTTGCAAAGAGTTCAGCAATGAGGGCAGGATCCTCTCGGTTGCTTCTCTCCTTGGTTTTGCCTTGTGAATTTCTTTGCTGTGTACCCTGGATTCCCAGTGCCAGGCCGTCCCCTGCCACCTCCTCAGCTTCCAGCCCCTCCGTGTTTTATTTTTAATAAGAGGTAACTTTACTGCTAACCTTGCCTGCTGCCCTCGCTTCACTCTTAATTGCTTCTGGCTTTATTTCTGACATTTCCCATGTCGTTTCCCCTCATTTTCTTCAAGACTGCTAGAAAAATCGCTCCCAGAGAAGCAGCAGATCCTTCCAGAGCCCATTCCACCCTGCACAGTCTGTGCCCAGTGCTGCTGATGATACCGTACCGCTCTGGTCAAGCCAGGTTCCTTCTGCCTGGGGCAGCAGGAGCTGCCTGACCTTGGGGCCAGCCTTGCTCTTGCTCTGTGGAGGGTGAGACCTGCAGACCCGGAGTCACCCGGCCCTTGGTCCTGCATGGAGCAGCTCAGTGCTGCCCGGTCCTGAGCATGGGCACCGTGGGGCTTGGGTTTGTCATTTGGGGGGGACAGCAGCGACCGTGGCTCCCCGCGTGTGCACCAACATATGTGTGCGTGCATGCGTCTGCGTCAGTGCCTGTGCCTGCCTGGCAGGGCATGGCAGCTTTCTGCAGCGTGCTGTCTGCCTGGCTTCCAGCGCTGGCTGAGGACTTCCCTTCCGTCGCTCCGAATGTAATACTTTAAACAATATGCCACGATTTTTAACAGCGTTTAGCTCCGGAGTGATTTGCAGTAGGAGTGAAAACACCATGTGCAATTTCTTGCCGCTTGTATAAAACCACTCGTTAAAAGCATACATCCCTGCGCGTTGGCACTGAGGAAACTTTATGGGCCTTGTAGATCCTGCCAAAGCAAACATTTTCCATGAATTTCACTCATCAAGTTCACGCTGTCAAATGTAGATTCAGCCGCTCGTCAAAGATGCAAGCCTTGCAGTCTGGAAAGTAATGAGAGCAGTAAGCAGTGGGAGTTAATGGCCTCCACTGAGGAGTCCTTACTCATCCTGCATCCACGCAGGGGCTGAGCTGGCTGCTCTCAGGTGAATTGATTGCCACCGAAATGCGGCTGGTGTCACCGGCTATGATACTTAACAGCCACAATAATGCTCCAATAAACTGCGCTTTTATGCAGCGGTTCATCCTTCCCAACCGGCAGCAATTCCACAGATGAGGCAGCGGGATCGCATGGGGCTCCAGCAGCCTCTTCCCCAGAGCTTGAGCAATCGTTGTAATAACACCAGGGCCATCGCGTTGCATTGATGGTGTCTCAGTGGGGTGATGGGTGGAATGCTCTGTAGTCATGGAGCTGCTGCTCACCTGGGGTGCTCCAGGGGCTGCTCTGTGTCATGGGATGGGGGAGCTGCCACCCGTCTGCCCCATGCACCGCAGCACCACAGCCTGCGTTTGCTTTCTCATCAGCTGAAAGGGAGATGCTGATGAGGTCTCAAAGCCCAGCCCATAGAGGAGAGCCACAGGGAGGGAGAGCCGAGCTCCCCAGGTGGCCCGATAACCTCGTTCCTGCCTCTCCTCGCCCAGGTTGAGCCGGGAGGTTTCCCAGCACGGCTCATTGACAGTGGTGTCTGTGTGGATGTGAGCGGCTCCGCACAACAGCTCTGCGGGGTGTGAATAATCCACGGGACTCCCGACAGGTCTGAGGTTCATTATGGAAATGAATGCATGCCTGAGCCTTGAAACGCAGCGAACGGGAGCAGGGCTGCGAGGAAAGATTACGGGAATCAATATGCTGAGCTGGAGGAGCGGGAGCTGCTCCGCTCCGGGTCGCAGTACTCGTTATTCCCGTTACGGGCTGGTGATGCTGAGGTGGGTTACAGCAGTTTAAGCCCAACAGAGTTTGAGACCAAAACTATTCCAGCAGGATAACTCCTGGAAGCTGAGTGTGTTGGGTGGGATCAGCAGGGAGGATGGAGCGGCCTCGTCAGCGCTTTTGCCCCCTCATTTAAAACACAGGGTTTTTCCTTCCTCCTTCCTTGGATGGTACTGCAGGGAGAGGGTGACCTGATGAGTCTTCTTGGGGATGCCCCTGAAGCTGCTGTTTTGGCCTTTCTTCACCTCGGGGACTTGGTTTTCATCGGAGTGATTTTTTTCACTGGAATAATATAAAACTCTGAAGCTGAACTGCCTCCTTAAAAATGGAATTTGAGTTGTTATGAATATTTCCTGTGGCGCTTACCAGGACCTGCACCTACAGACTTTGATAGCTTACATAATTTCCCGTGATGGAGATGTACTTCATCTAATTTCACTTTGAAATGCATTGATTAAATCAGAACTGCTGGGAGATTTAAACTGAGTCTCTGTGGCCTGAACTTAACTGTGGGAGGTTTACCTGCCTTCATCCTTCAACATTAATTTGGTTTTATGAGGATTCCTCGTGAAATGAGGTTTTGTCTGCCACGGAGTCGCTGCTGCTTTCCGGGTTTATCAATTTCTTCCCATGGCCCCAGTGGCTCTGCAAGAAGAAGCTGTGCTAAAGCCTCCTTCCAGCATGGTGCTGGGTGCCTTCACCTGGAGCCACGCAGTGAGGACCATGGGTGTTTCTGGTGAGGCTTCAGCTCTTTCCAGTGCTTCTTGCCCAAGCTGGAGGTGCATCGCCCATGGCAGGACCAGTGATGCTGCAGTGAAGCTCTCGCCTGGGGTTGTGGGGTGCAATGCTCATGGAGCACGATGGAGACCTGCAGTGGTACCCCAAAGTGGAGGAGAATGTGTCCTCTCCCCGCCACCAAGTGACTTGGCCTCTCCAGTACCAATCAACAGCAGGGAAAGGAGGAGAAATCCAGCCTGGATGGAGGTGGATGAGTCGTGTGGAAATAAGCAGGGACGGGGACACTGAGGTCCTTCCCAGCAGAGCAGTGGGTCGTGCACCCCCAGCCTTCGAGCCTGGCTCTGGTTTCCCATCCAAGACCACCGACTGGCTTTGGGCCAGCGCCCCACCAAAATTCACTGTTCAAGGCTTCCCCAGCCTCTGCCTTTGCTGGTTGTGCTGGAATAATTCAATAGACTTCAAAAAAAGCCCCAGGTACATGAGAAAAATAAAGCTTGTCATTCATAAAGTGTTCATTTTCAACTCTGATCTGCAGAATGTCTCATTGTGACTTGGGAATGATGTGTAGGCAGGAGATGTACTTTGACATGCGATGCTTTTTGTTGGTCTCTCTCGGCAGCTCTGTGCTCCTGACAGTGCTGTGGCATTCCCAGTGGCACTGTGTCCATCCTGCCCTGGCTGCTGGTGTGTCCCTATGAGTGATGCTGCTGGCACTGCCCGATCCTGCTCGGTGCTGTGGGCAGCATCATCCCCTGGAGCTGTGTCTCACAGGAGTGGGCAGCGAAAGCTGCTCGCCAGTTCCTACTGAAGAAGCTGCCTGGCAGCAAGGAAAGGCAGAATCCCTGCTCCAAGCCCTGGGCGAAGACATCCTTGGGATGAGACTTGGCTGTGGCCAAGTGACGAGGTGGGAGTGGTGAAGCTTTTCCTCTGCTGGCTTCCCAGTAAAGGTTGAGTAGAAGCTGCTTTAAGAACAGCCTATAGCTGGAGCAGTGACACGCTTCCAGCAAGAGAAATCCACGTGTGGACCCTGGAGGTGGAAAAAATGGAGTTTGTTGGGATGTGTGTCCCCTAATATGCAGGAAGTGCAGGGATAGGGATGTGCTGGCACAGAGACCCATGGCAAGGAGTGACCGTGTGCCTGGGGACACTGGCAGAGCTGCAGTGCACTGCAGGAATGTGGTTTTGTGGAGTTCATCTACAGCCTCATTGGGATCGGTCCCTCCCATCCATGCATGGCTTTGGCCATGCCTCCCATTGTACAGCCTCCTGGGATGTTCAGGAGAGCCTCCACGGCTCCAGCCATGGCTTATGGCCCTATAAATAGGAATCGTGGCAGCGTGATGCTGGCTTAGCAACAGCGCGAGGCTCTTGTGGCTGGGTGTGGGAGGACTGAGGGCTGGCTGCTCGCAGACGGCGTTTGAGGCTCCCTCAAGAGCCAATGGCACTAATTGATGTCACCACTTGACTGCGTGTCACTCAGGTTGAAGACACGGCAAGGTCGGGGGAAGCACGGGGGATCCCCTGGGATTCGCCTGCCTGGCGAGCCGAGCCGGCGGCTTCCTTAGGGACATGTTCCTCTAATTGCCAGAGCCCTGTGTGTGACCCCGGCCCTGCTCCCAGTGCTTGCGATGGCATCTCTGCCTCCATCTGCAGCACTCGAGTGATGGAGCGTCAGTTAATTGGCATGGATCAGGACATGCACTTTAGTTGCTGGGATCATGGTCATTCTCTTCCTCTCCCCAGCAGCCCCCAAAGCTCAGCTGGGTGTTCCACAGGGAAGCGTGGCCATGTCAGATGCTGGCAAGGGTTATTTTAGAGAGAGCTCCCGAGCAGAATAAACCCATTTTCTACAAGCAGTTGCCTTTCATGGGTTTCCTTATGAAGCTTTCTCCGGGAAGGATGGGGATGAGTTACTCATCTTCTTGTTTCTTGGCTTCATAAAAGGCTCTCTGCTCCTTTAGCGTCCTCCAACGTGAAGTACTCTGGGTTCCCATTGAAGTGGCATATTCTCTGGCAAAATCAATTTTGCTAATTTTGATGGATGAGGATGCAATTGTTTCTTATGGGCAGCTCCTTGGGGATGTTCTGTTCAGGCATCCAGTGGGAAGGGGTACAATTCCGTGTTCTTCCCTTTCACCCTGCTAGCACGTGGACCCAGCGCAGGGGAGTGTGCAGGAAGGGGAGATGCAGTACCCCACAGAGGTTTGCAGGAGGCAGCGAGGGATGCGGGAGCTCTGCCTGGCAGAGAATTCCATCTCTCCTCTGGAGATAACACTCGGGAAAGTTTAATCTCTCCCGCAACGGGGATGTTTTTGTAATGAATGCAAAGCACAGCGATACCTGACTCACTGGCAATTAGGCTCCAGAGGATGTGTGCCCACAAACAGCACTGTGGTCTCTGATTGACTTACCTGTACCTCGATCCAATGGGATTTCGCTCCCACGAGCTGCCTGGATGCTGTTTGCATGGTAAGGTGGCTGTGGCAGGGAGAACTGCTCTCCTCTGTGGAAAAGAAGATTGTTCTGTGCTAAAAGGGGATTTAAAGCTGGGTATGGAAGGATCAAGAGTCTTTGCCCCGGATTTTGTTCTCGCTGCCTTTGCTTTCAATTTTGCTTTGGCTTTTTCTCCATCTTTTTGGGCCATTCTCTTTTCCATGTGGAGCGTGTCAAGCTGTGAGACTTGGCCAGCAGTAGGATGTCCTGCTGTGGGGCTGGGCAGAGCTTCCCAGTGCATCCGGAGCCTTGGGAGCATCCCTGCTGCACTGGAGCCTCGGCTGGGCATTGTGCTCCCCTCCCTCATGCCCCAGCTCTCTGCCTTGGCTCTCTCCAAGTTTTCCTATTGACGTTTCACACTTTCAGGGAGTGCTCTGCTGCTTCTATCTTTTTATTGTATTTCTTGCTCCATCAAAGCCATCTGTCCCTCTGTCTGCTTTTAGAAGCTTTGTTTCTCTCTTCTCCTCCACTTCTGTAGGAGTTTCTGGAGCTTTTGCAACTCTTTGTGCTCTCCCTGTCTCCATTCTCTGGGATGGCTGCTGAGGTTTCAGGGCAGCCTCTGCATTCCGGGCTGCCAGGGCCATTGGGGACTTCCTAGGAGAAAGCCGGGTTTGGATCTTGGTGAGAATGGAGAGCAGCTTTACTAGGAGAGTGCATTGGTCGGATTTCCCGGGGTTTCCAATGGGGTCAGTGCTTGTCTTCACTCCTGTGAAACTGGATCCTTCAGGAGATCATCATTAAAACCCCATTGGAAGGTGTTTCTCCCTGGGTGTTCCCATAGTCTGTGGTACCTCTCATTGATGTTGGTGGGCACTGGTGGACTCCGGCGCGTTGCTCCCGCAATGCTTCGCGCTGTGTTCCAGCAATACAATGGACCTGGTTTAATTATTTGGATTTAAAGCTCGTTAAGCTGCTGCTTTAGCTGTTCCACACTCACCGGTCTTAGGTTCTTAGATCAAAGCGTTTCCTCTGTGTGCTCTAATGACACGCTTGAGCACATCAATTTAGGAAATAAGATAAGTGCTGGGTGTATTTACCAGCAAAGCGGTGGTGGGAAAGGGTGATGGAAGCGGTACCTTGTACCGTGGCTTTCCTCTCTGTAGGTCCCTCCAGAGCCAGAGCGCTGGGCTGAAATAGTTACTATCTCTTGAAATCACTGCGCCTTCATGGATGTGGGCTTCAGAGGAGAAAAACCCTTTGTAAGGCTCCTGGTCCAGCCTGGGGTCAGGATTATCACAGTCCTGGCCTTCATCCCTCAGGCAGGGAGAGCCCCTTTCCTGCCACCCCATTCTGCAGCGCTTCGGCTTTGCATCCTTGTGGGATGCTTTGTCCAAGAGGAGGCCTGAGCATCCCGCAGAAACCTGCTTTGCCCGTGAGTTATACAGGGGTAATGTGTGGTAAAGGAAGAAAATTCCCAGGCAAATCAGGGGAATGAGCAGCTCCTTTGTGCCAAGCAGAACCGCACCATCCTCCCTTGAACCTGTATCCATGTCGGGGAGCCACTAAAGCAAACCTTAGTTACTCTGTGTGGCATTAGAGCTGATCTCTAAGCTCCTGGGTTTAGTGGTCTTGTGCATCTGTCCCTGTTCCTTCCCTTCAGCAGACTGGGTTTTAGTGTGCTTGGTAAAAGCAGGAAGTGTTCCCTGCTCTCGTGGTGGTGGGAGAGTGTCCCATGTGCTTCCAGGATGGTGTTAGTGAGTGAAGCCTAGCAAGGATGTGCATGAGGTGGTGCAATACGGGAGGAGGTTTGGATAGAAGCTAAAATAAGGGTAAACCCCCTTGATTTCCTTAGGTTTTGGGATTATCACCAAGAATGGAGCTTGGTGCTGTGATCATTCAACAAGATTTTAGGTGGGTTCGGAAATCCGAGACAAACTTCCCCGCAAGTTGTGTCTGAACCAGAGCTCTTGCTGCTGCCTGACGCCCAATGCGGAATTCGGGGGGGGACGAGTGGGAGAAGCCGGCGGCAGGTGCAGGTTTGGGCTGGAAATGCAGCGCTCACAAACGCCCTTTATCCAGGCGGGACAAAAGGCGAGTGTTTCTTCCGACGGGTGGATGAAGTGCCCAGTGTCCGGCCCTGCTGCGCTAAATGCGCGCAGTGTTTGCCGTGCTCCAGTGGGACACGGAGCTGCCGCCTTCCATGGAAGCGCTCGGGGTGGTTCATTGCCCAGCACTGCGCAGGCAGCGAGCGCAGGCAGCTCGGGGCAGCTTGCCCAAGCCCTGCCTGGCAGTGTCTGGCAGATGAAGCCGCAGCCGCTGGGTCTTCCCAGGGGAGCCAGACCGCGCAGGGAGCTCCTTCTGCCGGAGCCGCGGCCGGTGAATCACTGAGCGCCGGCTCTGCACGGAGATGTGCCGGAGACGCGGCTCTGTCCGAGGGCGCTCGCTGGCTGCCGGGCTCCCCGGCGCTCCTCAAACTCCATCGGAAGCAATCCCACGGGAATGGGGGAAGCACGCGGCAGCAGAGGCACTGCCCTTTTGGAGCAGGTCAAGGGATCCAGGACAGTGGTGCTTGTGCTCATCCTGCGGCTGCTGTGGGTGCTCAGCACCCCTCAGTCCTATTGGCATCCTTTAAATCTTTGATGATGGAGCTGAACCTGAAGCCCAGGGTGAGAGGTTGGCTCGGCTTCGGCAGCGACCACGCACGTCAAGCAAACCTTTTACCTTCGCAGTGCTGTGTACTCCCAACCTGGTCTGTCCTTTTTCCTCTTCCCCACGTTGCTCTGCAAGGCTGTGCCATGGGATGTACCGGAGGGGTCCCGTGCGGGAGGGCTCCAGCATCATCCCTGGGCTGCTGCATTTGGGGCTTTGCCCTTTGCCTCTGGCGAAGGACAGAGGCCTGGCAGGCGAGAGCAGCTCTGCTGCGCCAGGGCTGTTGGCTGACAGCGCTGGCAGGGTCTGCACCTCCCGCATCAGCAGATTGGCGGTACCGCTGGGTATTAATTATGCCTCCACACTCACGGCTATTCACATGGTAAAATTGTTTATTTGCAGCTGGCTGAGCTCAAGACAGAGGCAGAAAAGCAAGCGGCTCCCCTTGGCTGCCCTCCGGCCCCCTCTTCCTCCATGGGGTGCGGCTCCCCAGGCACAGGCAGGGATGGATCCGGCTGCTCTATCCCGGCATCTCCATCCTGGGAAGGGTGCACAGCCCCCAGCCCCGGTGACCTCTTTGTGCGCTGTTTTCCTGGGAAAAGAGGCGCTGTTTGTGGCAGCGTGGTTGGGAGGATCCAGCCTATTTCACCCTCTGCTGATTTCCCTCCATGATAAATCCCATCCCCTCCCTTGTGGGAAGTGGTGTCAGTTTAATTACTTGTGGGGAGAAGGGGGAGAGCAAAGGAACTTAGGACCTGTTTTAAATATCACTTTTATTAGCAGATAATCCTGAAGCTCAGTTCTGTGATATAGATAGGTAGTGATGTGGCACATTTAATTTACCTAGGTGCTACTGTGTGTCAGCTTTTGTGCCTTAATTCCCAATCCCAGCTTTAGACAGCTTGGCTGCCATAGTTTCACAAATTTACAGTGATCTTGGAAGAAGTCGTGGCTGTGGATGGTGCAGTGAGCAGTAAATCCCCAGTTCCCACTGGATCTGGGTTCAGAGCGGTGTGTCCCGGAGCAAAGCATCACTTAGGAGAGAGGTGATTGAGTCTGTGGTGCCTATGGTCGTGCGCCTCTGCTGCCAGCACCCAGGGGAGCAGAATGGGATGCAGTGAGTGCTGTGCACCCCACTGGGGTGGCCCTCAGGATCTCGTGCAACTTGTCACATGCCTTTTGGCACTCATCCATGCTGCCCTTGCAGCCTTCCTTCCTCCTGGCCCCGTGAGGGTCCGGTTCCAGCCCATCATGAACCAGTGATGCTCCAATGCTCTATTACCATGGCGATGGCTGGTGGTGTCACAGCAGAGGACAGTGGCTGCACTGCAGGGATCCTCACGCACCGAAGCAGGGCTGGAGAGTGGCTGCGGTGGGCACCAGGTCTGTCATCCCCATCTTGGTGAGGACACAATCACAGGCCAGGTATCTGCCACCGCCACCGAAGCTTTTCCCTCTTCCCATCGCTCCAGCGTGAAAGTCACCCGCTGGGATGCAGCGGCCTCATTCTTTTGCCGTACAAAGCCAGCGAGTTCCTGCACGTACTCAAAACATGCCATGTTCCGAAGGCTTTGTAGGACACTGCCTGTCCTACTGACAAGGATGCTTTTCCTAGAGCGTGTCTCCTGCTTCCCTGCTGTGTCTTGCCTGGGTCAAGCACACGTCGCCCATCCCTCCAGCCACTTCTCCTGCCTGTGCTCTGGGCATTCACAGGAATATTTTTGCCTCTGTCTTGCTGGGTGTTTGGAGCTGGGAAATGCTCTGAGTTCGTAAATCATCCCAACAAGGACATAACCTTGATTCCCTGTGCAACACCGATAGATCACCTAACAGGAGGCGTGAAATGGAAGAATGGCTCCATTTGTATAATCCTGCATTAAAAATCAGCCTATTCTGCATTTAACGCTGCCTGTGAAGTGTCTCCACAGTCACAGGGAGAAAGGGGCCGGTGCTGGAGAGCGAACAAGTACCTTATGAGAGGGACACAAATAGGCCCCTTGTGCTGGTGCTGCCCCAGGCTGCACACTCCAGGCAGCCTGCAGAGTTCAGGCTGCTGGTAGATTGTGTTCTACACTGGTCAGGGATGCTCAGAGACCATGATCCCAGTTAATTGCTTGGATGGATTACTGAACCCAGGGATTCAGTGGGTCGCTGGGCAGTGGGTTTGG
>JANHGB010064279.1:0-34389 GCA_026283785.1 Coracopsis vasa | reverse complement strand
TGCTGCTTATGAACAACATACGAGTGTGCATGTTACTTCCCTCCGTAAGCATGTCTGTATTTGATGCTATCACTAAAACAGGTGATGGAATCGGAAGGATGTTATTGCTGACATGACTGGTGCAGGGGGATCGTGGGCAAGGCTGACCACATTTGCGCTCGGTGATGCTTGAGCTGTTTTGGTGTTACTGTGACCCCTGGCACCCTCTGGCAAGCTACCTGGCCACAGGCCTCCAGGGGATGGGTGAGGAGGCTCAGGAGGAGCTCTGGGTGAACAGAGGGCTGCACAGGCGCCACAGACCGTGCCTGAGGCGCTGCTGCCTGCCTGCTGCCCTCGTGGCTCCCTCAGCTGTGTGTCCTGCCTGGTGCTGCCTGTCCTTTCATGCCTGTGCCTAGAAATACCTGCTATTTTAGAATGCTCAGGGTGCTCTAAAATACAAAAGCTGCAGCCTAACTCTCAGCAGTACTACAGCTGATGGGCAGAGCTGGGGCCTATAAACAGATTGCTTACTTGGTCTTTGTGGAAGAGGTTGCCAGACCCACAAAAGCTAACTGTGGTGAACATACTGTGGCTGGATGAAGAGAACATGCGTACTGGTTGTATTTAATCCATCTTCATCCTTGGCTTCTCACCCCCAAGTTTGATTTGTAAATTTTTTTTGTGAGGAAGAAAATGGCTTTGTTTCTAGACCTATTGATTTGCAATTGACTATTGAGTTGATCTAAAACATCAGGATTGCTTCCATTTTCACCAAGGCTCTTGTATAAATGCCTGCTTTAATTCTCTCTGTGCAGAAGGAAACGTGAGCGTAGATTTGGATCTATCTCTGTCTGTATAGTTTTCATACCAGTAATGGAATTAAATCTGCTGGTACTGCAGTAACATTTGAGGGTATTTAGCATGTTTTCATACAGTGTGAGAATTATTTCTATCTGGTCCTTTGGTGTATATGATTTATGTTGTCACAGAATTATTATATTATTTTTTCCATTTCAATAAAACATTTTTGTATCTTCCTTCCTATGCCTGCCTCTTTCTCTCTTCTATGCAATTCTGTGGTTATTCACCACTTTACACCAATCCTTATCAGCAATGCAGCCTACATATAAAACTAAATATCTAGGATACAAACGAGCCTTTTGTTTTTATCCACTACTATTACCTTCATTGTAGTGGCAGTTTTAAATTTTTCTTCCTTCCACTGCACATGAAAAAAGGTTTCATTCTTTCTTAAATTAGGATTGTGGAGTGCAGAGAGACTGTGTCCAGACACTCGGGAGTTTGAAAGCTGTTTTTATACCAAGCTTCTGATTTTGCCAGCTTGCTACAGGGTTTGGTTGTGCCTCAGGTTACTGCTTTCTGGCTTGCCTTAGTGTGTGTCCTGCATCAGCTTATATCAACTGCAAGTAAATCAGAGCAACCTAATTGTTCCCTTTGTTATGCAACATGCTTTTCTCTGCATGGCTTGATTAAAAAATAAATAAATGCATGAATCTTCATGCAAGCTACCAGTTAAAACAAGTTTGCAAAAGCAGATCAGTAGTTCACAGAGATGTGTTATTTCACATTTAAATTTTCAGGGATCCATATTAAGTGGCTTGGAGTATATAATACATTAAAAAAGAAAGTCTCAGTCTTGTAGGAGAGTTTCTGATTTCGCACAGTTTTAGTTCATCTAAACAAGTTACTAAATATATTTAAGTACTTGCCCATAAAACAAGAAAATTAAGAATGCCATAGGAAATTTTAGCTACCTGAAGTACAAAGTAGGAATAGCGGAAGTTTTGACCTTATCAGAGCAGCTTACATTGCTTCAACACTTTAGTGTTTGTGGACATTATCTGGGGCAGATAGTGCCAAGCTGTGTGTTTTCCTCTATCCTATGCATAAATGATTAAAAATAATTTTGTGCTTGATATCAAAAGACGTGGATGTATGAGCAAACCTTCTACAGACTAAGAGTCATTTGAGTCTAGCATCAGAAATGATTGAATGTATGAAAAAACTACATTATTAAGAATATTTTTCAAAGGATGATCTTTCCACAAGATAAAGATAATTGTGGTGGTGTTTGGGGGGAAATAAGAAAACCAGCTCTGTCTAGTAGATTGTGGGAATGTCAGGAGTGCAGTGTGCCTACATGAAAACATGTTTATTCATTATCCTCCATTTGTGTTTTTGTTCTGCAGAAACGAGCGAATGGAATTAGAAGAAATTCTAGGCACGTGGACCCAGGTTTGTGTCATGGCTTTTTAAAAGTTAAACATTAAGTAAAAAGAGTGAGAAAGCTTTAATTGACTTTATCAACTTACATTGTGAATGCTATTGTAATCCGTGAAATGTTGAGAACTGTTTTGCTGAAATTGTGAAGGTCTAAAGCGATTGTACTGGTTGTGATTTCAAAGGTAAGGTCAGCTGGTTGAACTCTTATTTCTATTTATTTATTTATTTATTTTTAAGCAGTGAACTTGAACAACCGGGCTTTTTTAAAAATAAATAGCTAAATGATGAAAAGCAGGCAGTTGCTTATAAAGCTTCAGTTCTTATCTCCAAAGTTGTTGGTACTCTCAACCCTCTTAACTGTAGTGGTGTTAAGTGCTTAGCTGTATTGAATACGAGTTGCTCTTTTAAAAGGCCAAAATAAAGGAATTGCAGTTTTAGGTTGAATTTCAAAATGATTTTTATTCTTTTTTTAGTTTGTAATAGATGCTTTTGTAGAATCATGGTAACAGCAGCCCTTGAGAAAATTAAATGCTTGCTTATAGGCTGTGTACTCAAGTGGGGGAACATTTTCTCTGGAGACCCATTGTGTTTCTGTATAAAATACTCAATGGTTTTCAGTGTAACTGTGATGATTTTAGTGTAATTTTTTACAGTAATTACATTTCTGTCCTTTGTTTCTCATATAGTTTAATTACTGAAGATTTGTTATGCAGATATGTAGAATAAAATTCAGCTGTGGATTATTAAATATTTCTAGATGTGGACACCTGAGAATAGTTGGAGTCAAACATTAAACAGAATGGCAACTCTGTACACCACATTACAGCCTGTCAGAGCTAAGCACTTTTCGAAAAGTAGGAATGCTGGTTGTGCCACTAGCATTGCAGCTGCCTTGGCTCTGAAAGTCTGAATGTTGTAACTAGCTGAAGCAGACCACACCTTCCTTACTCACGTACGTTTGACATGTTTTGGAACACGTATCGTCATTTAGTTCCCTGTAGCAAAAAAAATTTCTTCATGATGCTTCTAAATTGTTCTGTGTGCTGTTGACTGAAGGCATAAAAGAAAAAAGAAAAAAAATAAACACCCTGTAACTCTGAAAATTAATACAGTCAGAATGGAAAACATCAAGAACGTCAATTAAATACTGCAGAAAAGGATGACAACAGTCCAAGGGGACTGTTGTGATTTCTTGCCATTCAGTGGTATATGTTGCAGTGAAGTGTAATGTTTGCTTGCAAAATAGTTCTTATAGGTCCAGATCCTAAAACGTAGGTGTCTCAAAAAGGTTAAGAGATTCACCTTTGAGAACCATTTGAGTGCACTGACAGTTTTACTTGCTGTTTAAGTCTGATAGAAGTATATATGTACCTTTATACACAACGATACTTTAAAATTAGGTTTTTTTGAAGACTAAGTACCATTCAAATCACCAGAGTCATTGAATTAAACAGATGTTTAAGAGTCATATGTAAACAGTGCCTAAAATATGTTTCTGCTCCCTCCCCATCCCATGCATTTACAGTTCTTTGAGGAGGTAGGGTATTCTTAATAAATAAAAGTCATGGTCCCCATTGTATTTTTGAAAGCCAGTAGAAACGCAGAACATATGCATTATGTTTAGGTACCTTTATTAGAGATACTTTTGCAGAAGGCTGTTTTTCAGAATTCCTTCTGACAACTTGAATTTCTTAAATCAGTAAATAATACTAAAAAAGTGTTCCATAAGAACATGCTCCATACATACACTTTGTCAGCTTTCAAATTAAGTGAGCTTTTTAAATTGCTTTTTGTCAGCATATGCATTCTCAGTCCTGCTGCAGCTTGCTGGAGATAACTTTTTAAAGACATGAATGTCTTCAGTAAACTCTTGTCGTCTCCTGTGCATATTCTAAGTAATATTGTTCATCAGATTGCACATTGCCTTGAGAGACAGAAGATGCTATCCAGAGAGCAGCATTTGTAAGAGATCAGTTATTTCAGGCATACGTTACTACATTGAGTTTTTCAAGATCAGTGGCATATAAATTTCTGGAAATCTTAGCACCGTGGTGCTCTTTTTGCTGGAGAGGTAGTCACAGTCAGAGATAACATTGAAATTTTAACTGGGCTATGTGTGTGCTGTTTGCTGTGTGGTTTGGTTTTTTGGTTTTCATTTTGCGGTGTTTTGCTTTGTTTTTAAAAGGCGAAAAAGAAGTTCGCTGCTCAGATTGGTTTATCTTCAGGAGGTGTAATATGTTGCTGCTACCTTGTTGCATATTATGGTGCTGAAGCATGGGTACTAGTTTAGGAAAGCAAGCAATTGCTGTGAATCATCAACCAGCACCTACGTTGTCTAAATATTGATGGAGTTCAATATAAGCAATAAATACAATTATTTTCACAATCTGAATCAAGGTCTGTGATTTTGGGCTCCAAGTATTTTAGCACAAACTTTTCAAGTTCATGTTCTGATTTGTCTCTTTCTGTTTTTGTCTTTTTTAGTAAAGAATAATGAATGTGGGAGGCATAGCATAGTCAAATTGATGTGTTGTACTTCTCTTTTTATGCTCGTTAGAGCCAAATTCAACTTCTACTGATACAGCTTAAACCTGAATAAAAAAGCATTAAAGTTTGAGAAGTACTGTGAGTGGAAGGATTGTTTAAACAAAACAATGTGAGAATAGTAGATTAAAATATCTCTTGCTGTCTGCTGGTAAAACTTACTGATGGAGAATCATATCTAGCTGAAGTACCCTAAAAGCAATAAGTTGCTCATGGCTGTTTCATTTGTTTCTCTTTGGATTTTAGTTAAAAGTTTTGACATTAGTAGTTCCCTCCTCAGTGTTTGCTTTGTGCTGAATGAAAAGGAAAGGTAGAAAGAAAACTGATTAGTGGATCTTGAGGCAGAGAAATACCTGGGAAATGAAACTGTCCAAAGAAATACATGCAGAAACTGTACAAAAAGAAATGTGTGTGGAAACTGTGCAAGAACAAATTGGAAATCCAAAGAAAATATGACTGTCTTTTCTGTATGCTGTGCATTGTGACTTCAGCCTGTGGTCTGGTTGTAGAAAGCCTCCTGAGCTCATCTATAAGTTTTAGGGGAGGGAGGTTTTACATAACATTTCTTTGACTTAATCTGCAGATAAAAGCCATTAAGAGAATGAACCTGTAAATGCATTTGCACCTAGACAGCGAGGAAAAATTTGGTCTAGAGTTTGCATTTGACTGTAGAATAACATGATTCTGCTTAAAAGTATTTGAGAAGTGATTAGATTGGTGTCACTTTTTGCCTAGAATAGGCATATGGAATGATAATCATATAACATTTTATTCCTTGTGTAAGGCATGTCATGAAAATTTTTATGCATGTGTTTAATATTAAGGGTATGATTTGCACTGTTGACTTAAATGACAAATTCACATGTATATTCATAAGCATAAATTAAAGCTTTGTTTTCTTGAGAAGGATGATGCAATCCAAATTCTAAATTTTATAAGCCTTTAATATTTTTAATAGAAATAATTTTTTATGTATTTTAATAAGACTAAAATTTTTCCTTCCCAGCTGCTGGAATAATACAGTGTATGTTTGCTGTCTACTTATTTTTTTAATGTTATGAAGTGTCTAAATGTGATAGATTCACAGCTTAGTGTTTTTAAAACTAGTTTTACCCGAAACACTTCTGCTAATATAAATATTGGAACTTTAATCTCATAAAGTGTGAAAATGTATTTCATGTTACAAGGATAAACTTAGTAAGAATAGAAAACTAGAAGCCTTATATTCAAGATTCATTACAGACTAAACTCAAAATGTGATCTGTCAAGAATGTCACTGGGCGTGTTCTGACCTCTTAACTAGCTGATTTCTTTATAAGCATGGATTAAAGCTTAGAAAACCTGAGTTCTGAATTGAGGGACAAAACCAACAGCTCTTTTCCCTTCAAAGAAAGTGAAATATTGACTTTTATTGGGGGGGGACACAATATTAACAGATCATGTATGCAATACAGTAGCTTGTGCAAAGCTGCTTTTCAGTCTAGGGGTTCAAAGTTCAGATAGGTTTAAAAAGGGGTATTTGTATTTCTGGTTGGTGTGTGGTGCATACTTGGTTTGTGAAGCAATCCTGTAGTATAGATTTTATGTAGATTATTTAAAAAAAAAATCTGAAGAGAATAACTGACTGATGGCCTCAAGTAGAGCTTTTTGAAAACAATCTGTGCAAGAACATGTACAGCATTGAAGTTATATTTGTTTAATTAGACATTGTGGGAAATGAGCTACTGTGTGCTTCATATTTTGTTGAAATTGGTGGAATCTTTTAACCAGGTTTTGTCATTGGTATATATATTTGATTAATAAGCAGTGAAATGATATTCAGATGTTTGTGTAGCATGGTAATGGTTACATCTCATCTTCATAGTAAAAAAATTAGGGGATAGTGGAATATTGGCAGTTTAAATTTCCTGTTAAGAGTAAAGTATAGTAGACTGTGAGGTGTTTCAACAAATTCTGACACAGTGTGCTCTGTGATATGGAAGTCTGACTCTGATTTCCATTTCTGTGCCACTCTAACCATATGCCCAGCCAAAAGCAAAATATGGCCCAAATTCAAGCGCTGGGGTATCCCAACCTGCATATAATTCTTTGCCAAGCATGTAGTTGTTATAGATAAAACTACTGTCTAACTGAGAGTTTGAATTGTATGTCTCGTTTTATGAACTCTCCAGGCAAGTTGTTGGTAGTCTTGTGTGACTTTTGTCTGTCTTGTTCAGCCCAGTATAGACAATACCCAACTTCATGGATAAGAAAAGATAACCTCTGCAAGATGAAGCCTCATGCTGGAAATCTGGTATTCAGGAATTTATTTCTCCATTTCAGCAATGGGGGCACTTACCTGTGAATCTAGCTGCATCTCTGGTGGTCCACTGCCAACAGTCTGTCAATATCATTGTTGAGAACAAGGATCTATCTTGGCTTTTAGCCACAGAAAAAGGTCTACCAAAAATAAATATCAAGTATTAAACAAGACCCCTGTACTTAGTTTTCTGATGAGAAGGGAGGAGATGACTGACATCTAAGGAGATGTAGGAGATACTAATATTATCTCATTATGATTGTCTTCTTCAAGATGGATTAGACCTAAGTAGCATTTTTTCCTTTAGTAAAGGAGTTTCTATGTATAGAATCAAGAAATATATCGATAAATGTTTTGTTGAGGTGTGCGTTAGTGTTATTTAATTACTTTTTCTGTCAATACCATGTAGGAGTTGAATAGCAATCTCTTTTTAAGAGTTCTTGTCTTTCCTTTCAGACTGTGTAGAGCAAACCATTAGAGGCCATTTGTTTCTGCATCTTCCCTCAGGATTTTGCTCAGTCTCACAGGCTTATTTCTTTGTTAAGTATCTATGAAAATCTTCTGGGGGAGTTGACGTGACAGCATGATCTGGAGTACTGAACTATACGTATGACATTCTTTTCAGCTTTAGGTACTGTTTGTACTGAACATAACCATGGGTTTTAATGGCTGGTCAAAATGTATGCGTACATGAAGGAGCAGCTGGCTGAAAATTTAATCAGGGAAAGCCTGAAGGAATATGGGAGGAAAGAGAAGTATTGCACAAAACTCCCTCTAGCAAAGAGTTTGTTTGACAAGGTTGAGGTCTTTCCTACTGCTTACTGGTATGGGATAACAGAATAAAGTTCATACTAGTAAAGTGTCCATCACATCCTGTAACTGACCAGGGGACTTGGAGATGTGCTGCATGCAGACTAATCAGAATGACATGCTCATTTATGTCCTTTTGATTGAGTTTTTGCAATTTCCTATTACAGATAAAAATACAGCCCATGGCTTAAAAAAGGCAGCCTGTACGGTTTAAAAAGAAAAAGAGAGAAATTACTATTTTAGAGACCTGAAGGACTCAAATGTCTACTTATCTTGGAAGTAAATTGTGTCTAATAATTAGTAATCATAAGAAAGTGTATATAGTTCTGTGTGTTTTCCCCAGAGGTAATTTTGTAAAGTTTGTGGATCATTAGATTCGTTAAGTATTTAGAGACTTCTCTACATGGTAATATATTAAGCTACAGAACAGAGAATGAGCTTTGATTATACATACATATATATATATGTATGTATAAAGCACATATGCTTAACTTTTGTGTGGGTTTTATTGAGTTATGGATGCTTATTCCTTCTCTATGCAGCATCTGAGCACTTTGTTTAAGCTGCATATAAAGTATACAGTGCATGTCTCTAGGAATCTCTGTGAACCAGGTGATTTGCAGGGAAGAACTGGTTTAACAGGGCAGCTAGGAGCACTCTTGCTGCAAAAGGAAGACTCCTTAGCAGGATAGAGGCAGTACTGCTTGCTGACGTGCTGTATAATTCTGAATGTTCTGGAGTTCTTCAGGGACTCAGATAGCAGCTGTACCCTGCCCAGTTCTTAGTATTGATAGATGCGTTTAGACATGTTTTACAGCATGTGGCTGAAACAGTGCTGGGGTTTGAGACGAGAGTCAGTGAACTTTTTTGTGGTCACCACATTCTCAGGAGTTAATGGGACAGCTTCTTCCAGGTGGGCTTGAGCAGCAGTGCATTCAGAGATACACTGACCTAATTTGTGAGATCACATTAATGTATCTTACACATTTATTAAAAATACATATTGCATTCAGGATCTGTTTTTTTATTATTTTATTTTATGTTTCGGGGTTTTTTTGTGTGTTTTTTTTTTACTACAGTGCTCATGCTGTATGCTGAGCTGTTGTTGCTTCCCAAAATACTGAATTTGTCTTTGTTGTGATACAAGAAAGAACATGTCTAATGTTTTGCACCAAGAAATTTTCCACTAATGCATTTCTGGAAGGCAAAGCAGGGTTTTGTCTTCCAATGAAGCATTTCAAATGCAGTTTAATGATTTTTATTTGGGTCGTTATACTTAAAATTATTTTTACATTCCTGTTGGGGAGAGGTATTTTGAAAGGTGCCTGTCCCTTTGGCATCTCAGCAGTGAGCTAACATTCAGAGAAGAACGTAGCCTTTAGCCCTTTTTTTTAATTAAACATCAGAAGACCCAGATGCCAAAGGGTGAAATATATTTATTTTGTCAAACTCTTTCATCCTCGTCTGGTTGGATTGCAAGATTAGTTTGTAGTTGAGTAATTTAGGCTCTTTTGTCTTATTGGATGTGTTTTTGGGACTGTCTTTATATCTTGAGCAACTAATATTTCTCTCTTAGAGAAACAATGGTGTTTAATACATGCTCAGCATCTATTAGCATAATTTTTAAAGAGAGGTGAGTTAAAAAACCTACAGTATCTTTTTCTGCATAAAAACATTCTCAGCATCGAACTGTTCGAAACAAGACATCACTGTTTACAGATAGCTATGAGGAAGTTGGCAGGCAGAAAAAAGGAAGAGAGGTACAATTGGATGAAATGAGCACACAAGTATGATCAATAAAACAAATATACTTTGTTTTGAGTTTTACACATACACAATATAGTACGCCTCTATTAAATAAATATTAAACTCTTATAAAAAAGGAAAAAAAAGAAAAAGGCATGTGCAGAAATCATATAGGCCAAAGTTGCCTTTAGTTACCATAGTATTTTGCTAAAGTTTATTGGGACTTATAGATCTCTTACTCATCTTCAAGAGGAGCATTACATTTACCAATCTGTTTTCATTCCTGATTTTAATCTTCAGGGTACTGTCATTCTCAGAAGGTAAAACAAAGATAATAATGCTATGAATGATTAAAAATAGTAAAAAAGTTACTGAATTTTAACAGTACTCTAAACTGTACGGTTTCTTTTTTTGTGGCTCACTCATTTAACTAAATCAGTATTTGATCACTACTTCAAAGTAGTTCTCACACAAAGAATTTGGGAAACATTGGAAAACTGAAAGCAGCCATCCCATGGGAGAAAAAAGACTGCTGAAAATTCACAGAAGAGAAGCTCCCAGAATTGCTTCTGCCTGAGGAGGGTTTTACAGCTTGGTGAAAGGGGCCAGAGGCAAGAGTCTGAGAAACTGATGCTGCTTTTCAGGAAAGTTTTTAATCTGCTTGCTTCTTTTTGCTTCCCAGAGAAGGGAATAATGAGGCTGAGTTAGGCTGTAGGCCAGGCTAGCTCAGGATCTCTTCTTCAACAATAGCCAATTGAATGGGTGCTCAGGAATACAATATGGGATAGGATGTTGTGGTACTTCCCTACTATCTTGTGTTTTTTTTCTTGGCTCATAATTTTTCTTCCACATATTTATAGTACCATTTTTTGAAGCAGTCTAAAATCTTGACATTCACAACATCATATAACTGCTACTTTCATTATTAGTTGTGTGTTAATCAAGTACTTCTTTTTGTTTGTTTTAAACCTGCTGCCTTTTACCTTGACACCTCTTTTTTTTGAATTGAGACAGTGAATAATGAACAAAGAAATAACGAATACTTTCTCTGGTCACTGTTGTCTCTATGCTACTTATGACTTGTCTCTGTCGTATCCCCTCCAGTGATCTCTCTTCTAGCGTGAAAAGCCATTATTTAAAGTAGTGGGGTTTTTAAAGAAACAATTTTGCACCTTCTGCAAAACTTAATTCACCTTTACCCCACTTCAATACTGTTTATTAATGTTTTGAACAATGGAAGTCCAAGCATTGATTCCTTGGGGTGACCCTTTTGAAAAATACCTTTGATTTGAAAAAATATTGCTGTTTCAACCTTTTACTTCATGTCCTTTTCCTGCTTATTTCTCGGGGGTACCTTTGCCTCTCATATTGTGAACACTGGGAAAGCCTCACGTGACTCCTGTTAAAATTATTTTGCTAATCCTTATTAATGCATAATCTTGATTCTCATATTCATTTTCTACTGTAAAGAATTCAAAACAGTGCCCCAATTTTCCTTTAAAAGTATTTTTAGTCTTTACATTATATTTATCCATATATTTGCAAATTCTGTTTTCATAGTAGGCTTTACCAGCCTAACTTGTACAGATGTCCCGTATTTATGTTGGGACATCTACTGTTTACAGCTGAGTTGCTTTAAAACATTGCTTTGGCACTTAACCTCCTATTTCTGTGGTACTTAGGCTGTTTAAGAAGTAGGTTGCAGTTCATAATTGAACAACTCAGCAATTTCATATTAGAATTTATTTAGTTTTTAGTCTTTCCAAGAAGTGACAGCATAAAAATTGATCTGATTGATTTTCATCAGAATCAATTCATTCAACCCAGTTGTTTTGACTTTTTCATGGTTTATCTGGTGGGAAAAAGGTACTGTAACTTTATAAGTGATTATATAAGGGATATAAGGGATTCAGAGAAAGCACTTGAGTTCAGCCCTCATTGCTGCTCTTGCTGACCTGCAAATAAATAGAAGACATGTTCAGTCTTGCACTTTTCATAACTTGTATTTCTTAAGCTCTAGTGTGTAACAGGGAATTACATAGTAACTTCATTATCTGATACTTTGAAATCGTGCCTTGTTTCCACTAACCTTAGAAGCTATTCTTTAACCAGTACATTTGGAATAAAAGATGTGGGGAGAGGAGAGAGCATGAAGCACTATATCTTTTAGCTCAGATGATAAAGCAACATGTTTATTGTGCTTGGATTTTTTCCTTAATTGGGTTTGACAGCGACAAATCACATGAAATATGATACAGCAGCAAAAGTATGCATGTATGGATGACACCTTTCCTGCCAGAATAACATCCTACCCCTGGCAGTATCAGCCTTCTTGCAAAGTAGCAATGATCATTTTAGTAAGTAGAATTCAATTAATGCCACTACATCTTCTACAATTTAATTTTTTTCTGTTTTTTTCTTTTCCTTTTTTTTTTTTTTTTTCTTCTGTAAGGCTGCTCTGTAGTTTTCCCACTCTCCCTTTTTTGCTTGACTGTGGGGAGAAGAGAGGATAAATAAGGAAAAACAGTTACGAGGCTTAATGATGGAGTCTTGAATCTCTGACTGCTTTTGTGCATTGTGTGATGGTTTTGTTATTTGTCCGTTTCTGGTGGTATTGATTTAAATCCTGCTCTGTACATGGCTCAGGCATCTGAAAAACGTTGAATGATCAAATGAGATCAAAGAGCCAGTGCTGGGATTTAAGTGCATAAGGGGTATTCTTTGTCAGGGCAGTATTTCTGAACGAAAGAACCAACTCCGGGTGTTCTGTTGGTCTCAGTTTGATCTCTGGTGATTCTTTGATGTAACTAGAGGTTGTTGCCACAAGGTGTTTTTTCCCACCCAGGGGTCCCTTCACTGCCCTTTGTTTTCAATCTAGTAATGATGCAGTTGCAGAGCTAAATAGCTTCAATAAGATAACGGAGAACTGGACATGGGAGGTGGCGGTGGTGGCAGCAATGGGGAAACAAGTGATTTTCTTTCTGATTGGGTTGCTGAACCAGCTCAGTCCTGAGGCTGCACAGTGAGTGTAGGTGTGACAGAATACATGTATCTTGGGTTAAATAGAACATCAACCCATATGCTTTATTGCTTTCAGATATGGTTTATGTCATAACAAATTACCCACTGCTTGCCGGCGTGGTATATTATCCACATTCAGACTGGAAATGAAAAATAAAAGCAAAACCTTCACTATTGCGAAGATGAATATATGAGGGTTTTCTCTGGGGAAACGGAAGATAGAAAAGAGTTTTAAGATGAAGCCTGATTGTTATGCTAGGACTGACAACAAGGCACAGGACTTGATTCCCATCGTTATTGCCTATGACAATTTACCAAAAAGTCTTGATTTTGCAACAAAGATCAAGTGATCATGGATGCTTTTATTATATGTTTTCATTTTTTTCTTTAAAACAGCACCTTTTTTCTGCTTATTATTTATATATCATGTGATCCATCTTTAAATTAAGGACTTACATGTAATCATAGAAAATTAAGCTCATTAATTTTTAAACAATGAAAAAAAATCGTACTAAAAATTTAAAATATTTTTCTTTGATAAAAAGGAAGGGAGTTTCTGGAAAACTTAGTGCATCTGTATGGTACATATTTTTTGCTATGCCAATCCTCCTAGAAAAGAAAGGGTAACTTCTAAATGAAGACAGTGAGATCGGATAATACGTGTGATGGTCCCTTCCAACCCAGACCATTCTGTGATACATATATTTTATACTCAGTGGATACTTAAAACGTGGTCTGAATATCTGTATATATCACCTGAATGAGGCTAGGTATACTACAAATGCATGAAGAAATTGAAAGTATTTATGCTTTTTGGATTTCCTACGAATTATTTTCATAGTTTGCTGATGCTTCAGTTGTGCAAAGTATGCTGTAAATATCAAATAAACAAAAATTGCACTACTATATATTTAGGGGTAAATAACTTTGCATTGTGGTAACAGTGAAATATGTACTTATCCTTTTTCCTTTTATAACACAAATATTTTGTAATGAAAGCAAGTTTTGTTCTCTTTTTCCAAAGAAAAATGTTATTCATTGTAACCTATACAAACCAGAAAACAGTAGGCATACTTTTTGTGTGCAGGTTTGTTTCAGCCAAAGCAAGTGTCTTTTCATTGGTTAATATAATGGCGTAATTCTTGGCAACATTCATCTATGATGTTTCCATGCAAAGAAGGTCTATGTGGCCTGAATTTTTTTTGCATGTAGGTTAAGAACTGCCAGTTGGGATGTAAAAGAGGTATCTGCCGTAACCAAGGTAGAGGTCACAGAAAAGAAAAATTGCTTGAAGAGGAAGATCACAAGAGCATTTAACTTGAAAAGCTGAAGGATTATGTAGCATTACAAAGAGTGTGCGTGCAGGCAAGATTCTTCTGTCATTTGCTGGAACCTGCCTGCTTTGCTAGGCATCAGCCACTTCACCTTCAGATTATGTAATAATTCAAAATTCCTCTCTTGTCACAGGATTTGTTTCTCCCAAGTAGCAAAAATGGAAAGTAACTATTTATTTCACAGGCAGATGCTATTGGTCAATACTGAGCGCAAAAGAAATTGCATGAAAGAGAATTTAATTTTAATTTTTACAGTGGTTGATGAATAAAATCTCAGCACATTTTCAGCAATGCATGTTTTAAAATTTTGAGACTAATGAAACATTCTAGGTGGCATAAGTGTTTTCATGGGTTATATTGTGCACAGTTACTATTTTGCTGTACATTATTATTATTTTAATGTACAGTATCTGCATGTTGAAGTGTTCAGTGTGCTCAGTAGGATGACTAATTCCATTTGTGCTGAATAGACTTGTTAAAAGGTAGGGCTGCCTTCTGTCACGCCATGCTTTCAGGCAGGCTGCAGGTAACGTTGAACTATCATATTCTTACTGCAGTATATTTCTTTTTTAGAAAGAACAAAGTTTATGTTTGTTCATACTTATCAAGTTATTTTTGACATTATATAATCTGTGAATGCTCAACAACAGAAAAAATCTCTGTCTTGGACAAGATTCATACAAGGTTTCACAAGTAGTAAATTCAGTTTCCAAAGTAGTGCTCTTGTTTTCCAGCTTTTTCCTCTTGCTTCTTGCTGCAGAATCATCCCTGGGCAGACAGAAGGTAGTATTAAAAATATAGCTGAAAGTAATTACTTCTGTGGAATAATGGATTTTTATCTTCCAAGATTCATCCCTGTTTTTCAGAGCCTTTTACTGCACGTAATCTTCTACTGTCTGGACACACCTTCAGAGCTCATCTATAGTATCTGCCCAGTGTAAGTTGTTAGCTCCTCAGGGCAGGTACTTGTTTGAACAAATAGAGATTTTAGAATGCCATGGCACCACATTAAAAGATGTGATAATTAACATGGGTTAATTTTCATACCATGCGCTATTATGAAAAGGCAACACCTCATGTACTACACTATTTAATTCGTATACCAGAATTCTATTTTGCTCAATTTTAAAGAAAATAATGATGCTTCTTAGTTTTGAGGCAACATTATTTTTAAAATTTATATCCCCCATTCACCTAATAGACAAAATTGAAATGATGAGATTTCATTACTTTGTCAAAACAAATGAAAACTGTATTTTTGAAACCTAATTATCTTTATTCACATAATAAGACATTCAGCGCTCAGCAATTTCTAACATTTGTTCCAAGTGCTGAGATTCTTCTCAGTCTAGAATATTCCAAAATCCCTTTCTCTTACAAAAATAGCTGCCTATGTCATTGCAAGTAAGGACTAGTTGCCTGAATAAGTATTTGAAGTTAAAATTACACAGAACACAAAAGCTTGTCTTTAATACTTGTTTGGAGGAAGACATGCTATGAAAGGGAAACCAAGGTCTGTCTGCAAAAGAAAAATAGTTTTCACTGTACTTTATCTCAAAAATTGTGTGACTGACCATTACAGTCAGTGACCATCCTGGCTGTCTTCTGCTTTTTTCAGTGCAGTGCTGGAGAGGGCCCTCTCTTTTGAAAGAGGACAAACTGCAGACACCAAAGTTTTAAATGCCCAGTACCTGTTTTTGAGTATAAGTGATAGGACATTATATTGGAATTGCACATTAAAGTTCTAGTATTTTAAACATCCTTTCTTGCGTTTGCAATCCACAGTTTTCCACCTAGGGCATGTCCAGGTTCTTTAAATAAATGTGCTAGTTTTTGTGTCACGCTTGAAAAACCAAAATTGGCAGTGTAGCTGGAGCTTGTGGTACTTGATCTTTCTAGTATTTGGTATTTGACTTTTTGAAAATGGGTTCCTTTATTGCTGCAGTTACATATGGATGTACAAACCCAAGTATGTGTATTTTAAGAGAAGACTCCAGTGTTTGAATGATGCCTAGGACAGCTTCTGAAAACATTTGCTGTGCAAACAGGAATGGGTTGGCATGTGCATGTCAGTAGATTCTTTCTGCTGTGTACTTAAATAATTTTCAGATTGCTTTTGTTCTATTGTAACATTTTGTCCCCTGACTTCCCAAAATCTTCAGTTTCTTTTCCTTCTGTTCTGTTGATGAACAAATGGAATTTAAACCTGAGCAGTGAATTTTAGGGTGTTGTGAGCAGAACCACCCTTAAGGGCATGAGAGACAAATGGTCATTGGTCATCTAAATAATGATAGGTTCATTCTTTTCTCAAAAGGCAGCCCTTATGGCTTTGTCAGTTTTAAAAGCATGGCTGTTGAGAAGCATTTCTGTAGTGCCTGTTTTTTCTTGTAAAGAGGCAAGCTTCCAGATTCCTTAAAATTAATGTCACGATGTGCCAAATGTCCCTGCTTAGGAGTTATGAAAATGCCTTCTGTTATTTTTCTAAATAAAAATTTTGATTCTGAAACTTCAGTTTGGATCTGAATTTTCTTAGCTAAATTGCTTATTTCTGATCAAAATAAATGGTAGCTATATTTATAGGAGCACTAAGCTGAGCATTAATTTTGGTCTTGACTTGGAAGACCTGAAATCTGCTGTTGAGAGGGAACTGTCCACTTAAGTGAGTGTCCAGTTCCCAAGGTGCTAATTTTACTAATGCTGCTCATATTGTCCCTAAGCATAAAAAGAGAATTATCTTCAAATATCTTTTGTTAAAAAGCCATTTGAGTTAAGTCAAATATGATGTTCAGAGCAGGAGAAGATGTCTATTTTTCTATACATTGTTCTTTAAGCAAAATAAACTACTGTAATGTAAAAAAAAAAAATTATATAGAAATATTTCACAAGTCGCACAATTTCAAAAATGCAAACATGTAAAGTGAATAACATGGCTAGACTTGTTTATTTTCCTTGTAATGAACTCCTGCTATGATATGCCATGTAGGATTTTCCTACAAATCCAAGTTTTGTGTGGATCTTAACTAGGAAATGGAGATACAGTTACTTAGCAAGGTCTGGGTTTTTTTGCTAATGATCAGGTCTACAAATCCCAGAGAAGAAAAAGGACTTCCTGGATTGTGGTGTTTTTGTTTCTGATAACAAGTTGTTGATCAGATTGTTAGCAGACAGATTTTTCCTCCCACTCGTCTTCATTTTAGTTGATGGTTGACCATTTTTGCAGAGGTCTCTGCCAAGAATACAACTTACATATGTAGCAATGAAAAGAAGTGGTAGAAAAACTGAGTCTTTGATAGAAGATTTGACAGGTATTAAAGGACTGGAGGGAACCCCAAATGTTGCTTCAATAAGGTTTTTTTAAGGAGGTACAAATGGTAGGAACAGTTGAAGGTGGACAGCCACAGAAAGCAGGGCTAGGTCTGTAACAAGAAGCCCCAAACTCTTCAGTAGTGTTATCTGTCCTGTATGATGACAGTCATTAAATCTTCTGTTTCTGTGGAAGAGAAATGTGAATGTTTATCAGATATGGTTTGGAGAGCATTACTATTTTGTCAACTAAATAATGAAATAATGGGGATTCCACATCTCCCCTTTCCCTCTCTCTACCTCTGCTAGGTCTCTGTTTATGGAGTAAAGCTCTGCCAGGGGTGCTTTACTTGTATATCTAAAGAAGCAGAATCTTAAATAGCTAGTTAAGGCTCCTAGTAGCTGTTAAATGGTTTAATAATCAGCCTTCTGAAGTTTTTTGACTTGAAATTGAGTGAAACAGCTAACGCAGGGGTTGTGGTTAGTGATATGAAGAATATGGAGACTTTATTTAACAGTACTCAAAGACCAAACAGCTAAAGAGAAGACAAACAAGTGACATATTCAGAGCCGATTCTTAGGCACTGTTAGCACTTCAGCATCTTGCCTGAATGTAAGGCTAACAAGCAATATCTAAAAATAGAACTTTTAATTCTGATGACATAAAAAAATAATGACTTAAGACTGGGACAATTAAAAGTTCAATTTAATGTATGTTAATGTACTTATTCATTGTATTTATTTTGTCCAGTAGTAATTACTTAAATCACTGACACTCTGAAGAGTGCACTTAAAAAACTGCTGGCATATTCCATGTACACCAGTTCTGTAATTTGTGTTGTAAGTCCTTGGCCTGAATGTATAAAAAGAAAAGGCAAATGTCATTGAGTTGAGATTCTGGAAATAGTAAAATGTGGCCATGTCAAATAGTCTAAAGTTCTGATGCAAGTTGAAATGAAGTCAGGAGGCTTTCTTCCATTGCATTAGTGTATTTCAGATCAAGTTACAAATATTTGGTGACCAGGCTGTATTTTTCCTAGAGAAAAACAAAGTCTTTCTTCAAGTCTCATATTAACTAGGAATGGATTTTTAATGCAGACAAAGCTGTTTTGTATTTATGTGCTAATGGTATATAGTATATTCACAAATTCACCTTTGAACCCTGCTCTCCTATACGCTATATCATTATTCTGTATGTTAAAATAATCACTGCACAATGCATTAACTATATTCTCTGATGTTCTCTGTTGCTTGGAAATAACAGATGCTGGAGTAAATTTTGACAGCTAGAGGTCACCATAGGGCACGCATTCTGCATGTTATTAGCAAAAAATAACATTTTTGAATTTCTGCATGGAACTGTGAGGGTCGTTCAGTGCCATTGATAAATGCAGACCTGCTGTAAGGGATACAAGTCGTTTGCATGTTCTTATCATTTCATATGTAATGGGTGTTCTAACTTATGTACTCTGCTAATTTTAAAATATAACCTTCTTTGACTCAGCTATGAGATTAAATACTCAAATGCATGACTTGGTTTATGAAAGGGATTTTTTTGTTTGGTGTTTTTTTTTGGTGTGTGTTTTTGTTGTTGTTGTTTTTATTTTTTTTTGTTATATATATACATATGTATATATATATGCATATATATATGGTTTTTTGGTAATGTAGCCAAATTGAGCATTTGTAAACCCTGACTGTAAGATGCTTTCTGTTTTTCTTGAGAGCTACAATTTAGATCGTCAGTTTGTGTTAGGTCTGTGACCAAGAGCTTGGCTATGAAGACTTTTCTGGGAATCTGGGGGTTTTCTTGTTTCTCAAGTGAAATATATCTCAGCTCTTCAATGGTGGAATAATTGGATCAGTTTGCTTTTTGATCTCAAGGTTGGAAACTGTCAGGCTGATTTTGCGTCTTTAAATTAGGTAGTTTCCTGACAACAGCTGTCAGTCACATGGAAATCTGACCTCCTAGAAGTCAATGGGATTTTTATCATTAATTATAATAATGCATGGCTGAAATCTTGACCTTGTCCATTGTGTTGAAATTTTATCTGCTTTTAAATGTACTCATGAATAACATTTTTGTGCCAGATAGGTTTCCAGTTTTCTGCAGTTGTCAGTACTGCAGCTATATACATAGTAATGGCAGTGTCTCTAATGCTTATCATACTGCACATTTTAGTCATTAATGCATAATGTTTCTATACTTTTTCTGTCATGAAAAATCCATAATTACACTTAAAACATTCCAGGTTTCTGTAATATACCACTTTTTTGTTGTTGTTGTTTTGTTTTGTTTTTGTCTGTATTATTATATTACAGCAAGTACTCAGGGTTCGTAAAGTGTATATTTGTGGTGAATCCATGTGCCAATAAAGAACGAAATTTCAGGATAGACAAAGTATTCTAGATCTTGTCTGTCTGAACTTCAGCAAAGCAGTTGGTATACTGCCTCAGAGAAATTGATCTATTATGAGAGAAGGCTAAAAGAACTTGGCTCATTTAGCCTAGCAAAATGAAGGCTAAAGGGGGCATGATTGCTTTCTATAACTACATCCTGAAAATAAATGTAGACAAGGAAAAGAACTATTCAGGCTGCTGCCTCTAGATGGGCTCAAGTTAGCCATGAACCAATTTATGCTGGAAAGTAGAAGAATCTAAATCTCAAAGAATAAAGTTCTAAAATAAACAAATTAGTTTTCGGATAAGCTTGCTAAACAGCTGAAAGATTGTATGACCTGGTTCCTGTGATAAGGATGTATGGGACTTGATCCATCCGTACCCCTATGCTTTGTATAGGTTAGGAGGTGAAAGGCTGTCCAATTAAATGTACACCATCTCACTGTTAAGCTGTTAAACTGTTTCTGAGCTATTATTATAAAATCTTTAATTATACTGTGAAAAGAAAGTTGAGTATTCTGTTTGGAGTTTTTTGACTTTAACTCAATTTATTAAGTTTTCTGTACCCCATTTATATCTTCTGTGCTATATGGTGATATAAGGGAAAGAAGAACACTTATACATGGAGAAGTAGTCGTTCCAGTGTACGATGTATTTGTTTGATTGATTCAATGATGACATCTTTTGTTCCTGAAATCATTTTTTAAAAATGTTTCAAATCATGTAAAGACAGGTCCTTTTGATGACATTTTTATGCAATAACTAAAACACGCGATTTGCACATTCACTGCTCTTGCATCTTTGATCAATACAGGCTGTCTATTCATGTCTTGTATTGCTGATGTTGAAACGAATGTATTCTCTGTGACTCAAACACTTCTATTGCTGGAGAGCGAATTTACTTTCAGTTGTTATACTTCGAGGTACAAAGAACTTTTCAGAATCTGAGTCAAATTTAATGCGTGCTTAGATAATTAGCCTCAGAAATATTTTCCCTTGTTAATACATGTATCTTTGATCAGTGACTTGAAGCTAGTGCACAATATCATTACTAAAGTGGATGAATTAATGAAATCACAATGTTATTCTGAATTACTGCAGTGTACGGGAATTCTAGCCATGTATCCTTGTTATTCCAGATGCTGATTTATGTGGGTCTGGTAATAGTGTGTATACATCGTGCTAGGCAGTGTGTATTCATAGCAAAGACAACACCAAGCACAAGGAACTCCTAAGTAGACCTAAGACAACAATTGAATAAAAGTTGATAGTAAAATTCCTGTGGAAGAATAAGATTTGTTTGTTACCATAGTAGAGAGCAGCTGTAGCACGACAATACTGTAGATATCCCAGTTTCTGTAGGCATTATGGCAAAGAAGTTTTAAGAATGGATCTGAAGCAAGGTAATGATCTTTCTTAAGTCTAATCCAACAGCCTGCTTAAATGAATAGGATTATTTCTAGTGATGACAAGAGGCATTAGATCAACTCTTAGAACATTATATCTACTGAGGGAATTTTGTAATCAAAATGCTGTAGCATTTTACAGAATTAAGCATATTGATTTATACACAAGTATTCTAGGTATGGTATGTTTTAATATGATTAATTCTGCATTACCTCTTGAAAAATTCTGCTAGATGACACAGCACAATATTTTTCCCATGTTCTCTTTGCGCGGATAATTGTAATTAGCAGTGAAATGGAAGAAGTTATTTTATGATTACTAATTTCACCCATATGTTATCTATCAAAAATCCCCAGGATTTCCACAGAAAAGTGCATGAGTGTTTCTTCATCATCTTTTGATGTTTTAAGCATATTGTTTTTCTGGTGTTTTAAGTACATTGTATCTGCACAATAAAAATTTGATAAACTAAATCATCTGTTACAAGGTTTCATTACAGGAATATTTTTTGTACATTTGTTTTGACTTAAAAGTATGCCTCTAAGATGAGTGCATGCTTACAGTTTGTTTATCACATATACAGAGCTATCATTTATGTTGTGATAAGGGAGATTCCTTGCATTAGGCCAAAGTTGGCAGCTTTGAGAAGATATTTGTGTGCAGCACTGCTACTATTTGCTGTGCAATAGATGCAACATTTGTTAATGCTGAGTCAGTATTTGAAAGCATGACAGCCTTCAGCTGAGAAATAAAGCAAAGTCTAGTGTTTACCGAAGTGAAATAAAGGCTTACTAATAATTAGGTGCTCATTTTAAGTATGCCAAATAACTTGAAGAAATAGTAAATGTTATGGTGCCATTTGGGTTGAGTAACATAAGAGCTGTATTATTTTGCTTAATGTTTCATTAGCACTTTGGATTAGTATTCTTAAATACAGAGACTAGTAATTATTGAAAGTGATCTCTTTTATGTTTCATACAATTTAAAGGAGATTATGGGCATTTGTATTTCTTGCCACCTAAATTACAGTAATGATCTTGCAACAGAAATGTCTTTTGTAGGCCTGCTGATCCTTTGCTGTTAATCCTGACCCTCCAGCAAGAAACTGGTTAAATATGGCATTGCAACTACTTTGACTTTGCATGTTTTCACTCTTACTTGTATTTATTAATATACATTATTACTGATCTTACTTAACCAAAAAGTTGCTGTTTAAGATTATAAATGGATATGCCCACTTAATTGTAGCAGGTTTTAACATTCCATGTGCAGTTGAAACCACAAAAATGATTGCATGAATTTTTACTTAAACATAGAGAGTGATTAAAACCAGAGCTGTTGTGTTAAAACAGTGCTTTCCTTCCTAGTATAAAGAGTGGAAAAAATACTTTCCTAAAAGATTTTAAGTCTACTATGGTTGTTATGGAGTAGGTACGTACTTCACTTGTTTTCAAGTATTCTAATAATACAGCAGTACACTTTTTTAGTGCAGTACTCTAGCTGTCCATGATGGCCTAAGTGGGTTTTTAAAAATGCCATTATAGTTACAAGAACATGGAGGTACAGCACCCACAGTTCTCTGTTCCAGCTGAAATCCAGCCCCATATTTGATACATACTTGTGGAGACTCTTGAGGTGTAGTTATAAACAGTGATTTAGTTCTTTAGACAAACTTTGGGGGAAAATTTTGTTGGAATGCTTGCTGTTTAAAAAAAAAAAAAAAAGAAAGAAATCACATATCAGAACCAGAAATTGATCCAGGCTTTGCTCTGTGTATCCAGAAACATTATCAAAACAGGAAGGTTAAAAAGTAAATAATAAAAAATACAAAAAAAGGTCTTATGAGCAGCCTAGAAAAATTGCTATTCTTTACTGTCTCGAACACTTTCACATCAGAGTAGGCTTTTTGGTAATAGTTGTCTAAAGCTTATGAGGTTATCCATATTGGTTTATTTGATATTAGATCTTCATAATTTTTGCCTTGACTTTGAAAGATAGCCTTAATATATGAACCTTATATAGATCCAGGGGTGTGTGTGTAGAGGGAAGAGCCTCCGTAGACATAAAATCAACTTTGCCCCAAGAAGAAGGGGAGGACAAAGATGTTATTTTTAATAGCTCTTTGCTATTAAGTTGTATGTGGTATAGTACTAAGGCATTGCCTTAGTGCCTTAGTTGTATTGAAGACATAGTGTCTCTTTGTTGATTGATTGCTTTTGTGGTCTTCAAATTTTATAAGTTGTCATTAAAAATATATGATGACTTTTGTTTTTTTGTTCAGGTTTACCAAAAATGCAAGTAATTCGAAACTACAATGGAATACCACAGCCAGCGACACAAGATGGGCCACCATTGCATATTCAGATTGGTGATACTATTGAACTAATAAGAGGAGATGCGCATAGCTTATTTTGGCAGGTATTGTATCATTAAGCAAATGGCTATATTCTGTTAGTCCCAGATATTAAATTCTTAATGGTATGTTGCTCTTGTGACTTTTTTTCCTTTTTGAATAACAAAAGAATATCTTTGTGTTTTACCCAAAATAAATGTCTAATGCAGCTGTTCTGACTTTTAAAATGCCAGTAGTTCGTATGTTGTGTAAAGCTTCATTCTTGCAGCCTTAGAATAAAATTCATGGTGATATGTCTGCAAGAACATGGCACTGGTAGCAATCCGTCTAGTGAAATTATAAAAATTAAGGAGAACGTCTGCACATAAACAGCAAAGTCCTGTGAATTTTCAGTCACTGCTTCTGTAACATAGCAGAACTAAAAGCTATATTGGCAAAACTCAGTTACAAATATTAGATTTATATTGGAAAGAAAGAGCTCTGCAAAACAAAATAATGCCTGAACGTCTTGACAACCTCTCAGTTCATTTAAGCACAGTTTTTTATGTATATGGGAAAAGTATATTCTATTGATGGTACAATTCAGTACCAAGTGATTCACATCACTACCGCTGTTACTGAAATTTCTTTTTAACTGACAACTATAAACAGATTCAAAATGTTGTCTTGCATTCACTTTAAAGATAAATGCACTAAATTATATCTTATTTTTCTTGATTGTTTTCTTAATTGTTCATACCAGAGTCCTGCATGCTACTGATATTATTGGATAAATGGAAACAGAGTTAAATAGAACTTTCAGGATAGTAATAGAACAAGTGGGAAGCATTTGTTGTTGTTTTGATTTGTTCATGTGTTTGTAATTTTTCTTTGAGGCTATAGTAAGTTAAGAAATGTAGCATTTTACATAACAATAGACTTGTTTTATCTAGTTCATAATATGTAAATAGCACCCCAAAAACCTCCCCAAACATTCCAAACCCAACAATCAAACAAAGCAAAAGCCTCCCCCCTGCAAGGTCTTGGGTTCTGATCCAGAGAAGCGTTTAAGCACACTCTTGATTTGGGACTGGCTAGAATGTTATCATCTGACTAATACATGTAGTACAAGCCAGAATTACGGGTGTCTTGAGGGATTCTCTTGCCATGTTCATATATATCTGTCAACTCAATCTACTGGAATTTGTCTTAGATGTTATTTGTACCTGTCATGTTAAAGAATTTAGCTAGAATCTCACTGTGCTTAACTAGCAGAAACCAGAAAGTGTGTGAAGCTATTTCCCCAGAAGCCTTTGTAATAGATTTGAATCTTAATGAAAATTGTCATCCCTATTAGCATCATTCAGGAATTTTTGTTTTCTCACAAGCTGTCTTGTCAGAGACTGCTTAATACAGATTTTCTTAAGCCTTGCAATGACATCTGCATTTTAAAATGCATATTAAGAAGAAAACCTGCAAACCAATTTGTATTAAAATATCTAATTTTTACTCAAGAGGCATTTTAAAGTAATTTACAGCTGACCTGCAAGACTAATACTAGAATGGATTTTTAAGTTGTCATTCAATCTAGAAAATCAGATGCTTGTAATAGATAAGTATGTGTGGTTTAAGTACAATTTTTTCATTGTGTACAGTACGTAAAATAAACACCACAAATTACTAAGCAAGGTTTAAGCTATAGCTTAAGTGTGATCAATGTATTTTCAGAGACTTTAACATATTTCATTTAGTGGCTCGTCTTGAAGGCTGTAATATTGCTTGTTATTCAGATAAAATTAGTATTGTAAATAAGTGTCACTTTGATGGGAGACTGTGTCAGAGCCTTGCTTATGAGCTCTGTCTGTACTTCAGAGGAATTCATGTTTTGGGAGTGAATAGAATATATGGATGCAAAGGGTAGCTGTATTCAGGCAGATAATGGAAAAGAGGGCAAGGAGGTTTTGCTGATCACAGGTTCAGATCTATAAGACTCTCACTGGTTTGACCATATTTATTTTTTTTTTAATATCATTGCTATTCTGCATACTATAGCTAAAATACCGCTTAACTGCTTTTCTGTCTGCTCTGCCTCTTCTGCACTTCTCTGTGAATTTGGTTAAGATGGCAGTTACTGAGGTTACAAGCTGTGTGTGAGAAATTGTGGAATGATCTCCCTAGAAAAATGATGCACTCATTTATTGTGCTTAGGGTATCACAATCAAAGATGGTTTTCTTTCTTCCATAAATCCTCAACAGCTCCACACTGTTTGAAATCACTGAATTCTGTTTTGTGGGGTGACAGTAGAGTACAGCTCCACACTTAGTGTTATAGCAAAAAAAAAAATGAACTAAAACCCCAAAGAAATTCCATGTCTATTCCTGAAGCATTTTTTCCCTTTAATTTTTTTAATGTTGCAGGTATGCCATATAAAAAACAAAACAGTAATTTTCAAGGTTACAATGCTTGTGAAGCACTCATTCTTACTCTAATCACCAAACGCTCATAGAATACTATGTTTGCAGTCAATAAATTAAATGAATAAAGGTTACGCATTTATGTACTTTTAAAAATCTGTGCTGCATTTTTATTTTTTCTTTTCCAAAATACACATTTTGGTGCTTCATTTTATGTGTCTATGTTCAGAAATTTTAGCTATGTGCTCTCTTCTGCTCTGCTCTGAAAAATGTGGTCAGCCAAAGATATTTCTATTTTACTGTTCTGTCTGTTTGAGGATGTACTCTTCAGGGGACCTTGGTGGTGAATTGTGAGCCGCTGAGGTCGTTGTTGGCTCTTAGAGTCTCAGAGCAAATTGGTGGTCCTGCAACTTTGGGACAGCAGTTGTGTTGCATAAAAGGCTTGGTTTAGGCCGTGCTGGATGCATCTCTGTAGCTGGTCTCCCAGTTAATGGGCGCATATAACAACACATTCAGTTTTGCTCCTTGCTATGCCAAATATGTGGACAGGCTGGACAGGGTCCAGAGAAAGGCCATAAAAATGATCAAAGCGCTAGGAAGCCTGCCGTATGAGGAAAGGCCGAGAGAATGTGATATGTTCAGCCTAGAGAATAGAAGGCTCAGGGGAGATGTCACCGACATATGTCAGTATTGAAAGGGTGGCTACAAAGAAGATGGAGATTGCTTTTTTACAAAGATTCACTTGATAAAGATAAGTGATGGTGGCCAAAAGTTACTCCTGGGGAGAGCCCAACTGGACATGAGGAAAATTTTTCACAATGGAAATAATCAGCCACAGGAATAATCTCCTACGGAAATGGTGGATTTCCCAAGACTGGAGACTTTTAAGATTTGGCTGGGCAAGTTGCTGGGACATCTAGTCTAGGTCATGCTTGGACAAGAAAGGTTGGACCAGATGATCCTTGACATCCCTTACAATCTGGCATTCTATGATTCTATGCTGTGAATATCTCATAGACAGGGAATGAATCTTTAATTCTGTTAATATTCTTGTGCCCATGTGATTTCCTGTGATTTGTATCATTTATGGAAACGCTTAACTATAGAACTATGTGTCTGAATTGGTTGATGGATTATTAGCATAAGTTCCCATTGGAGTTAGCATGATTTCTCAGGTGTTGCAACTGCTGCTGCACGGTGGTGTAGTCATTTTGGGGATCTGTGATGTTGCAGTGCGGTAGCTCTCACTAGAGTGATGCCAAATGAGGAGAAAGTAACTTGAAAGGAAATGATCAACATTAATGAAGATATCTGACACTGGCAGACATTGACAGAACTGGAAATTACAAACCAGGCTCTGAGCTCCCTTCTTGAATCTCATCTCTCAGACCTTTCAGGTTTATCAGCTATAATTATTACCTAATCGTATATCTATTAAAAAAACTCCCACAAAAAACCCCTAACAACAAAACCCACACAACTTTTGAGTAACATCTTATTGAAACAACATTGTGTTTTGTAGACTCTTTGATATACCTTTATTTTCCTAAATCCTTGTGCATGTATTATTATTTATTATTAATCCCTATCATGTTTCAAAAATGAAAATTAGTGTATATGTGTGGGTTTTTTTCTAGGGCAGAAATCTAACAACAGGAGAGCTTGGATTCTTCCCTAGTGATGCAGTAAAGCCTAGCCCATGTGTAAGTACAGTTGTTTAATTAAGTTTGTCATCTTATAGAAAAACTGTCTAGTTCATACCATTGCTTTATTAATCTTACCTGATGAAAATAGTATGGTTTCTAGTTACTTTGTGTTTTCATGGTATGTTCAATATTGCTTAAAATAAAGCATTCCAAAACTTTTTGTTATTAGATTTAAATAGGACATGTCAAGAAAACATGTTTGAGAAGCAGATTTGTCTTTTGGGAATATTAATAAATTGAACTGTCTGAAGAGTTTCCAGTGTATAGAACAAACACATTTTATGTGAAAGTGCACTTTCTTCTTTCCCTAGGAGTAAGGTGAGAATGCTGTGATTCTAATCTATTCCCCAGTCACTTTGGGTTAAAGAGAGGGATTACACTATAAGTAGTGAGTTTGAAAATGCATAAAACCAATATAAAACTTTGAATTCAGGTGGCTCAAACAATTTTTTCCTCTTTAGGTTCTTATCTACCTTTATTTCACACAAGGGTGTTCTCAATCTAGGAAAGTTCAGGATATAACAATCAGAAAAATTATTTAATCATGTATACTCAGGAATTTCGTATACATATGTGATGGTGCATTAATATACTGTACACTTGCTCCTTCCTTCTCTCTATAACACTGTGCATCATATCACTATGTGTCCCTTCATTGAGGTTAATTGATGTAAACTCAAACCCAGTGATGAATCATATTCCTTACTTTAAGGCAACTTTAACTTCTTTTAACTTGATTCACACCAGTTTGGCTTTATTAATAGAATTGTTTTCATTATAACATCAAGATAGGCCACTTAAATGGCTTTTAAGTAGGTGGAATCAGCTGTTAGTGGCTGCATTTTGATATGCCTTTTAGGCTTATATTTTGCCTTTGTTTCTACAACAAATATACATGTGATCCGAAACACTATAAATGCATCAGTGTATCTTGAAACATCTTTAGTCAATTCAGAATTTTGAAGAGGGATGTACAGAGTATTTGCATGTTTGGGTATGAGGACAAGTCTAGAATAAAGATAAAAATGTCATATGAACTTAGCTTTTCTCTCTCCATCCCTTGTTTATTGAAGAAGTTGTGGATTTCCTGTACCATGATATCACTGTCCTGGACACAGGCCGTAGCTCTTATGTCTTTCTGTTAGGTTCTTGGAGCCACCCAGTCAGTCATTTTGAAGTATCATTGACAGCAACAGTAGCAATGTTTTAGGAACCACCACTATACTTCAAAGTAGAGGAAGCAGGATATCCAAAGCTAGGAAAAATACTGCTAGGGTGTTGTGAAGACTGCTTTCTAGTGATAAAGCTTTCGGCAAAATTTAAAATACACTATTTAGAGGACTATTGAAAATAATACAGTTTTACAGAATGAATAAATATTATTCATGAAATGTTTCCAACTAGTGTTGTGATCAGAACAAAAAAATAAATTGAAGCTTCACCACTGTTAACGTGGAAGGATGAAATATAAGCATCTTATTATGATAAATGATGCAGTTAAAGATACTGAAACATCAATCAGGTTTTAAACATACTGTAACTCTTACTGTTATTATTAAGTCTAACAGTTTTTACAACCTGCTGATATAAAAATGCCCAGAAACAGTATAACGTACATACATCAAAAGACTTTAGGAATGAATATTGAATGAAAAACTGCTGAGCTTCAGAATATCTATATTCCAGACTTATCACAGATGTACCTATAAACAATTTTTTACTCTTTGCAATAAGTAGTGTATGTCAGCAGACATTTTCTGCATCAGCTGAGTAATATCTGATTCTTCTAGCTTTGCTTCAGTTTTCTCATTTCTATTGAGCTACTGGATACATAGCACAGTATGAACCAAGAAAATGAAACAGCACTTGATCTATCTATCTATATATAGATATCTGTCCATTAAAAATTAGTGAAAAGGGCTACTCAACTAATGTTTAAGTGCTCTGGAAGATTGACTTAAAACATCTTTGAATTTTTATATCCTTTCCAACATTGTAGGACCACTTGAAAAACTAAGATTTTCTGTTTTGTTTTTTTTTGTTTGATTTTTTTTCTTTTTAACTATTCTTTCTTTTCCTGCTGCTGATAGAATGCATGTTATTTAATTAGTCCTATGAGGGATAGTATAAATCATTATACTTCATCTGTAGATGAAGTGTTTTATTGAAATATCTCACAGCATGTAATGACTCTGTAAGTACCTAGTTGGCCTTGAAACATCTCATTTGGTTGCTTCACTAAAACATTTCTCATAGGAATTCTTTGTTAATATATTCATAATATGTTAACTTTTTCCAAATCTTGCCAGTAGAAGTGGAGGTGCCCAACTAACACCACTGATACATTTTTTTAATGTAGATACTGTCGGAAAAACTTCTAACAGTTGTATTAATCAAAAAAATCCAGCCTGTCACAGCAGAAAAGAGTTAAAATAGTCTGCACTGCTTTCAGAATGCATGGAATATTTATCCTTTATTATAACTTCCTTCAAAAGAAAAGAGACTTACAGACTAATTAGATAATCTGTTTCTTTTAACTTGTTTCATCTGGATATAGACAATTAAATCAATGCTATCTAATTTGTGTTGATTAGAGAAAAATCTTGGTCTTCATTGTCTCTATCTTTTTATGTCTTAGGTTCCTAAACCAGTAGACTACTCTTCACAACTGTGGTGAGTCCCTATCTAGTCTTACAAGAATCTGTTTGAAAGAAGCAGTTGCAGAAAGGCAACTGTATTTATTACAGTTTAATTTGTATTGGTTTAATTTTTTTAGGCTTCTAAAAGCAACACCATGAATTGCTTAGAAGCATTTCTGATGTAATAAAGTACTTAAAGATTCTGACATTTTGTTTACAAGTCTATAGATGTGCAGCCTAAGCCCCAGAGGTCTGAAACAGAGTGAGTATAATATGAAGTGTGCAAGTAGATCTTACATGTTAAGTGACTAAAGAGGAGGAATAACGTTAAATACATCTTGTCTAGTAAATAATTCTGCATTCCCCTTTTTTTTTTTCAAGGGAGTGGGGCATACAAATGTGGAGGTAAAGGAGAAGAGTGTAACAAAACTACTGCCACTGTTGGTCTGGGGCTTAAGTAGTGTGCGATCTCTCTACCAGAATTCAGCTGACTTCTTGAACAGAAATGGCTGGTGATGCTGAGAGAACAGAATAAGCATCACCTGCTTTCACTGTTTTTTATGCTTTGTCATTTAGACATGACTTATGATTTCCTTTAGTTTGTCAAAAGTGAAATCAGAATTGGAACTAAGCAATTACAGATTTTTATTTTTTTTTAATAGCAAGCCAAATAGAATGTTTAATATGTAAAATTGATATTTTTAAATTAAATCTGCTCTATTTAACTTTTTTTAAAAAAAGAAAGCATATCATTTGGATTAGTCTTTATCTTTTAAGAATTTGTAAGACTTTACTGAAAAGTGACTTTAGGATGAAAGTTGCTGCGCTGTAACAAATCATTTATTTCATGATAAGCTTCAAAATGCATGTTTCCTGGTGTGTTTCAAAAAATAACTATTTTTTGACTAAAACTTTCTTGTGCTTGGTAGTCTTAGTGTGAACTTTTACATAGTAATGGTCTTTGCTGTTGACTGCCTTTAGACTACTTTGTAAAATTGTAAAATAAGCATAATTTCCCTGGAAACCAGGTCACTTCCCTCAATTAGCAGTTTAACCCCTAGTTTTGCAAGTAAAAATCTGCTGACAACGTCTCATGAAGTCCTACCAATCCAGCAAAGCAGAGCAAGGGCACAAATCTGCTTATGCAATCAGGTTGCAGAATTATTGACTTGTCTTACTTTTCAACTCTTAGTATCAGCTTTCCCAAACTTGCATATATTAAGACTTTTTTTTTGTTGTTTCTTGTGGATGTTCAGTCTGCCCATTGCACTTAGCCTTTAGAGGTTATGAATAATTATGAAACCAAATAAAATCGTGTGTTTGTATGAATACCGAATTTTTGCACGGGTCTTTTTTTTTTTTGACCTAATAAATTGCCGGAGGCAGATTCTCCACTCTGTTGAGATAAATCCCACTAGATCTGAGGGAGGTTCAAAGGTTCTAGACCAGTGTTTATTGGTTCACTTGCAACACATGATTCAGAAGAACATTGGCTTTATGAGCTATTCAAGGTAGTAGTCATTCACCTAATGGTCAGGCTCAAGTACTTTTCTTACGAGGCAGTGTGTTCAACATGTGCAGAAATAACTTTCCTACTTAAGGATTCTACCCCACCACCCCCTTCAGTGCAGATTTTATTCTTCAGTCAGAGATCTGGAAGTGGTGTTCAGTTGCAGCTGATGTAGTTTTAGGTCCCCATCATATGCAGTATACTGGGACTTTGCACTGCTTATTTGATAGACCTTTCCTTATAGATTTAAAAAAAAATAGGTAGTTTTTGTTATTCTGTGTTACAGGTTCGCAGGAGCAATGGAAAGATTGCAAGCAGAAAGTGAACTTATTAACAGAGTAAATAGCACTTACCTGGTACGGCACAGGACCAAGGAGTCAGGAGAATATGCAATTAGTATTAAGTAAGTGGAACAAGATCTCCTATGGCAAGTTTTCCTGTTCACATTTATGTCTAGATAATATTTAAAATAAATAAGGAAAATAAAACCCTGTTTCAATTTGTATAATCATACACAGGATTAAGAGTTAATAAAAGAAAATTGAAGTTGCTGACAAAAATACCCAGGATTCACAGTAGGAAGGTAGCAATGGTTTTATAATGCTGGTGTAGCAAAACGGTCTACAAAAATAATGATCTAGTATATTTGGTAAGAGTAGGCAAGTGTTTGGAGTGTAATGTGATCTGCTTCTCTGAAATTCTGAGTAAGAATGTTTCATTGACTTCAGTGAGAACTTGTGAAAGCCCTTTGCATCTCAGACGTCACAGTAAAATGTGAGTTCATAAATTCTGTGGATTCAAATTATTGCGAGGATCCTGTTGGCTTTTGTGTGATTTCTCACCATGAATGTAAAAGTAAGAAGTATATGGGAATTCTTAAATAGAATGAGCAGTTGTGACTTTTTTTCTGAATGCAGACTACCTCTTCAGCTGTCCTTTAATAAATATATTTGGTTAATTAGATGTCAGCTTTGCTTTGGCACAGATATACATTTTGTCTCAAGAATTTATTTGTGTGGTGTTATTGGGGCATGCCCTCAGGTAGTTATTGATTGCATCTGATTAAAACCACATTTATATTCATAAGTTATTCATTGCCCACAGGTACAATAATGAAGTGAAGCACATCAAGATTTTAACAAGAGATGGCTTTTTCCACATTGCAGAAAACAGAAAATTTAAAAATTTAATGGTAAGCATTGATTAGGTTTCCAAAAAAGTGTGATTTTCTATGTAGATGTTGCTGTTAGTGAGAGCTGCTTTAGTTTGTGAAATTACAAAAGGCTGTGAGAGATTTGAATTGTGTCCATACCTACTAATAGAATAATTTTTGGTAGTTATGATTCCAAGTGATAGCAATATGTGCTTAAAACTACATGCTTACTACTGGACTGTGTCCCTTGCAGTGATGTGAAAGACAGGAGGAATTTGAATCCTATGTAACAGCCCATTATGGAGTTAGACTGAATCTTGAAAGGAGAATTTGATGTCTTTGGCAATTTTCTCTATAAAGTAAGGATCCCTAAAAGTAGCTCGGTGAAGGTTCCTTCCTAGCCTAGCACATATACATGTGTACTGCTGAACATAATGATGCTTATAGATGTGTAAGTTCAGAGGGAAAAGGGTATAAGGTGGAGCTGTGTCAGAGAGCCCAGAAAAACTCAGGGAAGACTAGTCTTCCTAGTCCTGATGCACCAGGCAATGAGAAGCAGCTAGAGAATGGGACTGTCTAAACTGCTAATAGCTCAGAAATCCTTGTTGGAATGATAGTACTCTGGAGTCAATATCAGTGAGTCTAAATTAAAGCAACTGTGTGGCTACTTCACAATTAATGCTCTGTGGCAGCAAACTGCTCACACACAAAACATAGGCTCTTGTTAGCTTTCATTCTAACTATAGGAATAATTTATTCCTGGAAATCAGTTTTCTATGTTATGTCAGAGTCATGATGTACTGCTAAGAAATTCCTTTTTTATTTATTTTTTTATTTTTTTCTTGTTTTGGTAACTTTAATTTGAAATAATCTCTTGATAGCTTATTATGCTCAGGCAAGACTCATAAATACAAGGTGTCGGAATAAATTAGTGCATTCGTAAAATTTTATTGCTTAAGCAATTTTTGATGCATTGTTAAAGGAAGCTCATTCAGTATATTTAGTGCAGTCAATTGGATTAAAACTTATGCTGCAACCTATCAGAGTACTCTAAAATCATAAATAAAAATTAAGGACAGTGCAAAACAACAGCAGGAAAAGGAGCTTTAAAATCAGAAAACCTTAGAAATTATTTTAATTTAACCAGTGATACTCTGTAAAGCAAGAGCGTCCTACAGGTCATGGTAAATCAAGCAGAAATCTATACTTTGCCTGACCCTATTAAAATAAGTGCTCGTTAGAGTGGGAAGACAGTAAATTTACTGATAAAGAATGCACCAAACTGTTTCCATACTCTAATGTCTACATTTGACACTTAAAAACCAGCAAGTGTTTAGTGTTAGGGCTGGGGACCTTATGGGTAGTAACCAAAATCACAGTGTTCCTCAAATGCATGAAGGAGGTGGTTACTTAGTCTTGCAAACACTACTAATGGATTTGTTGGACATACGAGTGCTCTGAGGATCTTGACAAAGCATGTGAGCTGGATTTGCATGCTGCTAGATATGGGCTTATGGCAATTATGCAGTAATGCACTGATGCAGGTT